>WHVA01000890.1:0-23073 GCA_015179125.1 Gautieria morchelliformis
TTGGAATTCCATCTCTATGGATTTCATTGAGCAGCTCCCACCTTCATCCTGTTAGAATAAATGGATAGCTATATCAAACATTATTCTAAGGTCTATACAATCGTCTAACTGAGCTAACATCTGGGAGAAATAATCCATGCACCAGTAACAGTGCCTGCCCTGGAAAGCAGGCACCTGGGCCCTGGTCAGAAGAAATATTGCTATGGGACTAATAGTCCCATACAGGGACATCTGACACGATGGAGATTACAGTATACAGTCCTATTTATGGACGTACTGAATAGCTACCTCAGGAGAGAGGTACAGAGATGGCAAATGCCTTGCCAAGGCTGCTGTAGGCACACAGCACAGGACACACAGGTTTTCTATTCTATTCTATTCCCCTGACCAGCTCCACTGATTACAAGCTGTATTACATGTTGAAAGGGGCTTTGTACATTGCTCCAAGGTCGCAGCTTAGATACTTGTCAGTAGGACAAGTATCCCCATCATTGTTCCTGCCCCACAGCTGTATGCAGCCTGTGGAGCATTTCCACATTATCCTGACCCATTCTATCACTATCTTGAACACTGGTAGTCACTACTATTTTAGTATAAGTAGCTACCATAAATGTACGAACAAATCATCCAGAATTGCTGTTTCACCCCCTGAAGTAACTGTAGACTTGTTTGATAGTTACAGAGCTCATTTCTTGATAGATTTCTCTAATTCTTTGTTGAGAGTCTACTATAACTGGCTACACTATACTGTTCCGAAAGCGAAAGCTTCGGACCTCTTGTTCCTCTGTTCTCACCTGTTTCTTCCTCGACTCAGTCACGTGACCTACATCAATCAGTGCTCGCCCCACAGAGCTTAGTCAGCTCACGCATATACCGTGCACAGGGGTGCACGAAGAGTCCCCACTCCCTGAGTCATCAAATATATCAATTCTGATATATCTGATATATTATTCCTAAAACATCCGAGTTCACCTCCATACTAGTGATTGTTGACCGCTTCACTAAGCAGGTTATCTTCATCCCAACTACAGACAAGATAACCTTGCAAGAGCTCGCTCATCTCTTCGTCCTTCATGTCTTTTCCAAGCATGGAGTCCCCTCACACGTCACCTCGGATAGGGGTTCTGAGTTCGTCTCGCACATCTTGCGTTCTCTAAGGAAAGCCTTGGACATGCGGTTGCATTTCACCTCGGGATATCCTCCCGAGGGTGACGGTCAGACCGAGCGTGCTAACCAGGCCCTGGAACAGTACCTCAGGATCTACTGCAACTATCAGCAGTCCAACTGGGCTTTGCTCCTTCCCCTAGCCGACTTCGCTTACAACAATGCGCCTAGTGCAACCACTGGTATATCCCCATTCTTTGCTAACAAGGGTTACCACCCGAACCTCATGGTTCACCCTGAGCGCGACCTCACCTCGGCATGAGCTCGAGATTTCGTGGTTGACCTGGACGAGCTTCACCAAGAACTTCGCCGCACCATCCTCGAGGCTCAAAAGACCTACCAAGCCTCGGCCGATGTTCGTTGCAAGCACGCCGCCCCTGATTTCCAAGTAGGATCCCTCGCCTTTGCAAAGGCACAGTACTTCAGAACCACTCGGCCCACTAACAAACTCGCCGAGAAGTTTTTGGGTCCTTTTGAGATCATTTCCTGAGCGGGTACTCACTCCTTCACCCTTCGACTTCCAGAACACATGCATTCAGTCCATCCAGTATTCCACGTATCTATGCTCGAACCAGCCTCGCCCAACACCATTCCGAACCGAGTTCAGCCTCCTCCGTCCCCAGTCGTCATCGACGGCGAGCCCGAGTTTGAAGTCTCGGAAATGCTCGACTCCAAGATTGATAATAGATGAAAGAGCTGCAAGCTGCTCTATCTCATTAGGTGGACTGGTTACGAAGGTACCGACGAAGAAACCTCGTGGATCCTTGCTTCCGAACTTGACCATGCCTCGGAGCTGGTCACTGATTTTCATGAGTCTTATCCGGGAAAGCTGGGACCTTTGCCTGCTCTATGATCATTCCTTGTTTAACCCCCATGACCTCCCATTAGTTAGATAACAAATTTCCCTCGCAATTGAACAACAAAGAAAAATCAATAAAATCCAAGAAAAATCCATTATTCCATTACTAGTTATTCCAACATCCTCATGTCCTCCCCCTCACTCTCCTCACTATCCTCGCCCGACTCCTCTCTGTAGAGGACAGGAATTATAGGCAGTAGGTTCGGACTTGTTGTTCAAAAGAATAGACTAGAATCAAATTCACTACATAATTTTCAGTCAACATGCTATGAAAATATAAAGAATACTACTCGCCTCTCTCAGTGAATTTATTGTCACTGAGAGAGGAGCACTATCCTGTCTCAGAAGTCATATATGTGCACCCATCCCTTTAGCGCCTAAGAGCTCGCGCGTCGAAGTCATTTCAAACTCCACTGGGTGCAGCCGCTTTAGAGATAACAAAATGAAATGGAGAGGTAGGGAGTGACTGGAAAATTTCGAAAATAATCAGAGAAGTGGATGCATGGTACAAGAACAATGTGAGAAGATATTGGAACACTATACAATAAATCGAATATATTGTGCTTGATTTTGGTGCAGGAGCATAAATGCACCCAACACGCCCCCTCAAGCTTAATATATTCCGATTCTCTCGTTGAGGATTCTCACTCTAGGACTAGGAAGTCCTTTAGTGAGAAGATCGGCTAGCATGTGTTCCGTTGGTAGGTACACAAGCTTAATTTCTTCATCTTCGACTATATATCAAATGAAATATAATCTAATGTCGAAATGCTTGGTCCTTGTGTGTTGTTGAGTGCCATAGACGATGGCACTGATTGATTGTCTGAATAAAGTTTGATGGGATGATTCAGCGGTTGGAATACTTCAGAAATAAAGTGGCACATCCATAAGGCTTCTTTGCTCGCATGAGTCAGGGCAACGAATTCGGCTTCAGTTGATGATAGGGCTACTATGGATTGTTTTTGACAACTCCACGATACTGTCCCTCCATCAATCTGAAAAATATAAGCCGAGTATGAGTGCCTGTGCTCTTGTGAAGCCCAATCCGCATCTGAATACCCAATGAGGCCATCTCGATTTTTCCCAAGTGTCAATTTGTAGTCTATTGTGCCTTTTAGATATTTAAAGACACGTTTGACTGCATTCCAATGAGTTGGACCTGGGTTTTTGAGGAATTGAGAAAGTAATGACACTGCGAATGCAATGTCTGGTCGAGTGGCTACAGCTGCCCACATCAATGATCCTATCGCTTGTCTGTATGGAACTCTTGACATCTTCTGTTTGTCTTCATCTGTGGAAGGGCATTGGTCCCTGCATAAATTAACAGCTGGGTCGAGAGGCGTGGAAAATGTTTTGGCATCATCCAGATTGAATTTTTGATGATTTTCTGGATGTACGCGCTTTGGGATATTGCAACCGATTTGTTCTTCCAATCTCTTTCGATTTTGAGGTTCAAAAGCCAGTGGATCTCGCCTAGGTCTTTCATACTAAAGATCTGGGCAAGATCGTGCTTCACCCCATCAAGGACTGGTTGATTTTCAGCTGTGATGGTAAGGTCGTCTACTGCCGTTGCAATAATCGCATGCCCTCTCGGTCCACGTCTGCAAAATACAGCTCCATCTGAAGCTGATTTAGTGAATCCTAACTTGAGAAATTCACCACTCAGACGTTTGTACCATTCCCTTCCAGACTGTTTGAGGCCGTAAAGTGCTTTCTTCAGCAGGAGGACATCATCTTTGTCTCCGGTCTCATATCCATACGGCTGTCTCATGTAAATAGGTTCTGGCAGTGTAGCATTCAAATACGCACTGTCCACATCCATTTGGTGAATAGGCCAGTTGTTCCTGGCAGCAATGGCACATATAATCCGTAAGGAAGTCATCCGAGCAACAGGTGCATAGGTTTCATTGTAGTCGACTCCAAAACTTTGTGTGAAGCCTTGGGCGACCATCCTCAATCTAGGTGTAATGGGTTCACCTTCTGGATTGCGTTTCCAGAGGAATACCCATCTATTTCCGACAATATTTGCCCCAGGAGGTGGTTTAACCACTTCCCATACACCTTTGTCGAGTAGCACCTTGTACTCTTTATATGATTGGAGGTCAAAAGTGTACTGACGGCAAGGTTATAATCACTGATGCCGTCAGTTACAGAGGATAAATCTTGTTCGAATAATTTGTCTTGATGGTCCTCAATGTCCTCGTAAGCTAGTGTAGTGATGTCTGCACCAGCATGTCTCTTAGTTTGAGATCTTGTTACGGGACCACTTGGGGCTGGCTGCTCTTGCTGCTGATGGATCCTCTCGCTTCTCTTTATTGGAGCAGCTTCTTTAGGTCTGACATCAACAGTCTGACTGGGTTGCAGCTCTTCAAGATGTTCCTCTGGTTCATTATCGTCAATTTCTTCGATCTTTGCCTTCTCACTGACTAAGCGACTAGGCATAGGTGCTGGCGCCGAAATGGCCTGTATCACTTTTCTGGACGTAGGTAGCTGTGACTCTTCAATAGAAATGATTGGAGCTTTGCCCCCCTTCATCTCTGAGTCAAATATAATATTCCGTTCGACAGAACCCTTCTGAGAGTCAGGCCAGTAGATGCAGTGACCATGGCTCTGTCCAGAGATTCCTTCAATCCCACACGTGTATGGCTTTCAGGTTCGGTTTCTCGTGATGGATCATTTCAAAAGTGGTTTTGTTTGGCAAAGCTCTTGTGTGCGTCCTATTCCTAAGATAGTTGGCGTGCAAAATTGCATGCCCCCATAGAGTCTTAGGAAGACTTGATTCTAATAGCATGGCACAAGCTCTTTCAACTAGAGTTCGGTTTAGATGTTCAGCAACACCATTTGACTCTGGGGTGTTGTGTACGGTTAACCGATGCTTCGTGCCTTGCTTGGCTAAATGCTGATCGAATTCTGAGCTTGTGTATTCCACCCCTCTGTCGGAAACAAGTACTTTGATGTGCACATTCCTCTGTCGAAGCATCAAGGCCTCATAGAGTTTGTATTTTGAGAATGCTTCCAATTTGTTTGCCATCAAATAGATAACTGATTCCCTTGGATAGTCGTCGATGAAAGACACATAATAGGATTTTTTGTCAATTGTGGAGTGTCTCACTGGTCCCCAGACATCAGAATAAATTCTGTCACCGAATTTTGAAGATCGGCTTCTGGGTTCTTGAGGAAGTGATTTACGTGCAATCTTCGCTTGAATGCACACATCACAAACAACCTTGTCACCTTTTGAGCTCAATTCAATGCCTAATATCATGCCACGGTTGAGCAAATGCTGTAGGGACTTTTGTGAAATATGCCCCATTTTCTGATGTATCTCCATGGCTGATGTGCACATATGCGCTTCGGCACTTGTATGTTGTAAGTCAAATTGATATAAGCCATTCAGCTTCGGTGCTTGCATCAATATCCTGCATTTACGAGTGGATATTGTAGCATTTCTGATCGGGTATTTGTGTTTTATAGCCTGCATCATCACACCGGCCAATCGAGATCAGGGTAACAGCCATTTTTGGGGCGTAGAATGTATCCTTCAATGTAATCTTTCTTGTAAATGGTTTTTTTAACTATGATAGATTGGGACTGCTTAAGAGATGTCTCAACTGCAGTCTCGTGGGTCCTGCGGATCGAGTGGACACTCGGGGTCAAAGGTATGGAAGTAGGTGACGGGATCGTAGTGTGCAAATGTCCCGGTAGTATGTGCCGCTCAAGCGGGTACTACGGAGGGACTCAGACGGTGGGGAACGCGAGATTGGACAGATACAATTGCTGTCTGGTTTCTTTGTTACATAGAGTAGCTACTTTATATGACCTGGAGTATCACTAACTAGTAGGTAGTATGGTCGGTATGGAGCAGGAAGGGATGGAGAATGTACGGTCGAGCGATCGGTGGGGTGTGCGGGGATAGATGTCTGGGGTTATGCCCGGGGTGGAGTTGAGTCATGGGGCAGCCACGCACCTAAACATACATGTATATACTTGTGAGACGAGTGGAGCGCATGGAGGTGGAGTGGGAGAATGGGAATGGGTCGTGGGGTGAGTGTCAGTTGGGGATGGAGAGTGGAGGAGGTTGGGCGGTGCACGTGGCGTCGGTCCAGGCCCATCGGCGTGTTTCGGGTTTCATAACAATCTTCACAGTCTTATCTCCAATTGTATTAGATAGCACGAGTGAGCCTGAACCGAAGGCATTAAAAGTCCCTTTGTTGGCTGCACGAATTGTGCGAGGTTGTGGGAATGGACTGTAATCCCTCAATAAATTCTTGTGAGGGGTCATATGTGTGGTCGTTCCAGTGTCGAGGATGACTACTGTCTCCAGGGATAAACTACTCAAATTTGAGCAGTTGAAGTTAGCGAAAGCAGCTGAGCTTTCACTCTCATTTTCCTCAGAAGACGCTTCTTCGGCAACATTCACCTTGGCTTTGCCCTTTTTCTTCTTGGCTTTAGCTTTCTTTTTCTGACGTGGCCCCTGGCCTTCTTTACCACCTCCTTTATCCCAGAAATTCTCGATAGCGTGTCCAGGCTTGTGGCAATTAGTGCATGTAGGCACCTTCAGGTCTTTCCGGCCCTTCTGCCCTTTCGTTGATGAACCAATAAATGCCTGCTCTTCTTGTGAAATATTAAGGGTCTTTCTCCTGTCATATTGGGCCTTTAGTACTCTGATAATATCATCAGGCACTAAGGGCATTCCACATTCTTCGAGCGACGTGGTAAGGGCATTCATAACTGCCTCATAGGAGGGTGGAAGTGACGCAAGAATGATATCCGTGAACTCTCCTTCAGAAATCCTGGCTCTCATCTCATTAAGATGAGCATAGAGGTCTTGGGCTTTTTCCAAGTGATCTCTCAAGTCTCCATCCTCAGAACACCTCATACTGCGAAGCGGTCTCTGTAGGTTGGTGAGGACCATCTTGGGCTTTTTGGTCATTTCATTGACCAATGCATCCCAGACTTCTTTTGCTGTATGCTTCTTCTGTAGCATCAGAGCTAGTGACTCTGACGCTGAGACGATTATTTGGGTCTTTGCCTGTCCTTCTCTGGCAAGATACTTCTCCCGCTTCTCCTCAGCCTTCTCAATCTGAGTTTCCTCAGCTTCTGTGAGAATATGGCCTGGGGGCATGACTGGAGGATCAGGAGGTCGAATGGCTCTCCCTTCTATATGCCTGAGTAGATTTTTGGACTCAAAATAACTTGCGAGAGTAGCTCGCCACAGAGGCCAATTACTTCCATCTGTTGCAAGCTTCTCTACACCCAAAAGCTTCTGCGAAGTGTCTGCGGGGCCCATAACCCTTGTAGGCAACTTGGGGTTATGGCAGGGAAGGTTAGGTAGAGCTCTTAGAAAGCTAGAATCAAATTCACTCTCTCAGTGAATTTATTGTCACTGTTATATTAATACAATACCTAGAATCAAATTCACTACATGATTTTCAGTCAACATGTTATGAAACTACAAAGAATACTACTCGCCTCTCTCAGTGAATTTATTGTCACTGAGAGAGGAGTACAATCCTGTCTCAGAAGGCATATACATCGACCCAGCCCTTTAGCGCTCAATAGCTCACGCGTCGAAGTCATTTCAAACTCCGCTGGGTGCAGCCGCTTGTGAAAATAGAAATAACAAAATGAAATAGAGAGGTAGGGAGTGACTGGAAAATTTCGAAAATAATCAGAGAAGTGAATGCATGGTACAAGAACAATGTGAGAAGAGATTGAAACACCATACAATAAATCAAATATATTATGCTTGATTTTGGTGCAGGAGCATAAATGCACCCAACACTCCTCACCCGCTGCAATCCACAAAACCTGACATCAGTCCTTCCGCATCCTCCCTCACCCCTTGAGCTGCGGGTTCCTCTCCCAACTCGGAGGCAGCTTGGCTTGCATTGGCTAGGGCAAGGAGTTCCAGGACCATCTCTAGTTTTTCTTTGAGGGTCATGGTTTGAACATCGAAGGCTTGGGGGCACTCCTGGGCATAGTGTCCTGACTTGCAGCATCGGTAACAGGTTACCGAGGGGCGGCCGCTTTGGTGGGTAGTGTCTACATCCATCGGGGCCGGACCGTCTCTTGGCAGGGCTGGGCTGGCGGCTTGCCTCGGTCCACGGAACAGGGGCTCGGGATTGAACACAGGGGTTATGGCAGTCTTTGGGAGGGTGCTAGTGCCTCGAGTGGGCCTGCCAAAGCCTCGGCTTGTTTCGAGGAATGGCTCATTCCCATCTCGATTTCAGGAAACTCTTTGGGAAGCCTCATACCATTATTCGGGGTCATCGAAGTCTGGAGCACTATCTCCGAGCAGTGCCACTTTGTTCTGCAGGCTCGGGTCTAGCCCTCGGCGAAATTTGATGACTTTCATTTTCTCGTCATCATATTCCGCCAGGTCCACCAGTTCCTGAAAACGGTCAATGTACTTGTCGATTGGGTCCTTGCCTTGGTACCAGCCCGTGCCTTCAAGCTTGGTGAGGGCGGTGAGCTGTTCATTTCTCGGGAAGAACTCGTCCGTGAATTCCTTCTGGAAATCCACCCAACTTTGAAAGTGCGGGGTTTGGGTTTTGGGTTTGGCAGGTAGGACTTGGTTTGCGAAGCGTGCAGCTCGGCCGGACTTGAAGAATGATAGGGCCCAGTGGATGCGGGCTTGATCTGAGGGGAATGCGTCTCCATTGATTACAAAGTATAAGGTCAGGGAGTTCAGGAAGGCTCGGCCCCGTTCCCGGTCCCGGTCGAAATCAGAGGGTGTCACCAGCTTCACCTTCCCCTACCTCGGACCCATCATCAGCCCCTCAGCTTCCTTCTCCGAGCCTTCAAACCCCTTGAACTCTTCGGTTCGCGTCTCTTCTCTTCTCGGTTCTTGGGCCGTCAGCCCCGCGTCTAATTTGGTCATGATGACGTGCAGCAAGTTTGCTATTTCCTCATTCTTCGCTCGGCTTACCCGGAGCTCTTCTTCAATACTCCGGATCCATTCAGACTGATCCATCATCATGGAATTTGAAGGGATGCTTGGAGTTGGTGCTGAGGCCGAAGGGACGACTTCGAAGGAGGGGGTGTCCGGCACCGTATGCTCCGAGGGCATTCCAAAATCCGACTCGGAATCGCTAAGGCCGAAATTGCCTATGGCTTTACTATGCGGCCCGACCACCGGTCCTTGGAGAAGAGCTTTTCCTGCTGTGAGGGCAACTCTCCCTAGGCAGCAGACTCACGCGGCCTGGTAGAGGAGGATCCAAAGTATGAATAAGGGCTACCTACATGACATACAACTCACCTGGTAGAGGAGGATCCAAAGAGGAAACGCTAAGGACCTCCGCTACCAGTGCACTACCTATATACCTCACACCCCTGATTGAAGTCAGGGACGCCCGCTCCACTCCTGACACACATCCACGCCTCTGTGGCCCTCGCCTACTATGCACATCTCAACCCATTACCTTGGCGCGATTCAGGGACGATTCCCGAAGCCGAGGGTTCGGAAAATCGGCTGGGCCCTCAGGTTGTGTTCAGATTGGACCTGGATCTCGGGTCGAAGCCAAAGCCGAGGCTAGAAATATCCTCAGGAGGGGGTTCCCCTGACAGGAACTAAACGCCGGCATATGCGAGTTGAAGTGTCTGATCCAAGAGAAGGAAAGTCCAAGCCCAGGAGCAAACCCAGCTACATCAGGATCCACCATGTGCCCAAGAGTCAGTCCATCGAAGTCCAGATTGCTAAGACGCTTTCTCTTAAGACACAGTACCTTCTTGACCTTAGCAGCCAAGAACAGCCTCATCACATAGCCTGACTATCCCAGTTTCCCTGATGGGCTGTGGATCAACATCCTCACCGACCACTTAATTGACCTCAATAAAGTCTACACAGGTTACTACACCCTTGAGTCCAATTACAGGCACACACAAACCATCAGAGACCTGGACATCACTCTCACCTCTGGCAGTGGGAGTGGCAAACCCAATAAAACTATCATAACCCATGGTGAATGGATGATCACCTTTGCCGCACCAAAGCTGCCATCCTCTACACCTACCCTCATTGCGCTGATGAACTCATGCAATATGAGGTGTTTGTCATTTGCTAATTCTCTGTGCTTGAGGACACTGGTGCACACTACAAGGTTATAAACCTCGACTGAGCCATCCAAATGTAACTCTCCAGAGGCAACCCCTTTCTCTTGTGTCATTCTCCATGTTCAAATGACCTACTCACTTGCCACCTCATTGCCAGACCAGCACCAGGAGATAGAAAAGTAAAGAGACCACGTCTCAACCCCAGTGGCCTGCAGCTAATATGCAGACAATTCAATGCCAGCTGCTGTACCAGTGATGGATGCAAATACCATCCATCACCTCTGTCTCATCTGTTCAGGAAGGCACCAAGTCAAGGAATGCAACTCCACCAAGAAAGCCAGCACTAAAAAAGGTAATACCAACTGAGCGATAGAAGCAGCCCAGATGGACCCAGGGATACATTTGTTCTAAGCACTCCCCATCGAGGTCACCATCAGGAGATGCCACAGAGCATGCCAACCCATTTCCCATTGTGCCGGAGGCTGCCCCTCAGGGATGCACAGGCACTGAACATCATTGCACAAAACCCAGATCTGTTCTGCATCATTACTCCAATCAATGTTGACTGGACCAAGTCACTCCTTGACTCACATCCGAACCGCCCGCTGGTCGCCTCAGTCTGCCAAAGCCTCAGAGAAGGTGTGTGGCCTTTCGCAACCCCAGATGAGGATGCACCCCAAATGTTTGATTACTCATACAGGTCCTTTGGCCCTGACCTGCTCCAAGGGATGTACAGCACACCAATCACTGCATCCCAAAACCTCACTCTACAAAGCTCTGCCTCATCAACGACTTGAGCATGGGGCCTCATTCATCCAACTCTTGGATTTCCAATCTAGACTCATCCATCCAGCTGGATAACCTGCAGGATTTCAGCATAATCCTGCGCAATGTCCACAGAGAACACAAGAGGCCTCCCCCTTGGCTATTCAAAAGTGATGTGTCCGGAGCTTACCACCACTGGCCTATGCACCCACTTGTCAAGATTGGTTTTTAGGCGTTAATATCGTGTATTAGTGAACACAGCGAATGCCCGAATAACTTGTGCGAATAAGTATGCCATTCGGCGAATAGGTGAACCAACAAATGTTCACAAGATAAGAGGGTTGCCCGAATGGAGCTCACCCTATCTACAGTTGTAGCGAAATAGCCTGTGGCACTTGACGATGTAACATACAAGGTGTCACAGAAGGGCTGTCTAAGTAGCGACAATCCCTTCACCGGCGAAGGTGCTCCCAACAGCACAGAAAATAGTCCGAAGGCTAAGGTAATGAAGATGGAGTATGAGAACTCACCAGTGATGCCTAAGTCCTCTTCTGGTCGAAGATAGAAATCTCCAGGAGGAGGCTCAAGATGATGATCACAGCGAGGTCAAGTTTGCACAAGATGGACGACATATGATAATTGAACTGGGGAATATACATGCGAATGTAAACTACTTATATCGAATGCTCGTATGGTATCAGTGAATAGGAAAGAGGCCATTGTGAGTCAGGGTTGGATAGGGGTGTGCAGTCATGATACTAAGTAGATGGAATAAACATACAATAGAGTGAGAGAAGAGTGCGAACATGAAATGACGGAGAGTAAAGGTGGCGAAGGCACTTATGTACGAAACCATGTCTTGGGACCCGCATACATGCTACCCTGCACAGACTCTTCATCTACTGGGTTGATCCCACACGACCTATGGAAGGGACGTCCTGTTAAGACCTGTTCCTGAGTCCGGACCCGAGGCCTCGGCCTTGGTTCTCGCTCAGGAACCTTCGGGCTTAACTCGGGTTCCCTATCGGTTCATCATTCACCCTGATCCCCTTTCCTAGATAGTCCTGCTCCATTTCTGATGATCGTCCTTCAACCCTGCTTCCTGCTTGATACGGGCATTGATGCCCTCTTTCCGTTCCTTGCAAATTAGTATATAAACCCCCCATCATGTACGCTAATTCCTCAGTTCTGATATCGACTTAGATTGCTCGTATCTTCCGCTCCTCTGTCTGATCCTCGTTTCCGAACCTCAGCTTCCAGCCAAACCCGTCCCCGAATCCGTTTCCCGAAATTAGGGGGAACACTGTAGTGGGTGCAACCTACGAAGTTGAAGCCAAGCCCTCTGTTCCTGAACTTCGGTTACCTCGGCTCGTCCCTTGGGTTGAGTCTTAAGTACGACATATGTTCTTAACAGTATATCAGAACTCTCCACACGCAGTTGTTCAATATGCCTACCACTAGATCTTACACCCATGCCCGTGGTAGCCGTGTCACCCTGACCATAGAGGCCCGCTGCACATGAAGTGCTTCACACCACCCCGAAAACCCCCATTCCGTCACCGCTACGACAACCCCCCTCCGCCTTTGAACTCGTCTCGACACTGAGTTATAGGTGTCAGTCACGGACACATTAGCGAGGTTCCTGAGGATCCCCGTGGCAGGTCCCCCAACCCTAGCGACCCCAGAGACGGTGGTCATGGTGGCGATAACGATTCCGGTTCTGAGCACAATTCCGATCCCGATGCAGAGGCCCCGAGACCGAACTCCAACCCGAATTCAGAGGCAGACGGCGAGGAACAGGTTGGGCGCCGGATGCTCGCGGCTTTGGAAAAGCTCGCCAACAATGGACTCAGTGGAGGAGACTGCGCCGACTCAAAGGCGAAACTTTGGGAGCCCGACCAATTTGACGGCTCGGACCCGAAAAAACTCCGAGGTTTCCTTCTCCAGTGCACGTTGAATTTCTGTGCCAAACCCCAAGCTTTCCGAGACGGTTCTGCAAAAGTGAACTATGTCTTGTCCTTCCTCAAGGGAACGGCTCTCGATTACTTCGAGCCCTTCCTCACTGACGACCGCGTTGACGAGCCCCTTTGGGCCTCGGATTACGGTATCTTCATGGAAGAGCTTTACCTGAACTTCGGCCCCTATGACCAGGCTGCCGATGCCGAGGTAGAGCTCGAAAACCTCGTCATGAAGGGTAGTCACAAGGCGACTCGGTTTTTTGTCGACTTCTATAGACTTGCATCCATGCTTCAGCACAACGACTCGGCTTTGCATCGCCGAGCTTACCTTGCATTGCTGAAGCGAATCAAAGATGAAATGGTGCATTTCGACAAACCCCGATCCCTTGATGACCTCCGAGATCTGGTCCAGAAAATTGACCAAAGGTATTGGGAATGTCACGGTGAAGCCTCTCGCGAGACTCAATCCGCACCCAAACCTGAGGCCAAGGACAAATATTAAGAGTGACAACCAAATTCACTGAGAGAGTTAATTGATTTCTAGTCTATTCTTTTGAGCACCAAGCTACCTAGAAATTAATTCACTACAGGATTTCTAGGTCAATAAATCGAAGGAGAATAAGACTAATTTACTTGCCTCTCTCAATGAATTTGGTTGTCACTGAGAGAGGGGAAATCTGTCTCACTGTGCATATACTACCACCCGGCCCTTTAGCGCCCATGGCAGCGCGCGTCGAAATGATTATGTAAGGGTGCCGGTGGTGAAAAGAAGAAAAACAAATCGAAATAGAGGTACAAATATTTGATAAAAAATTTCGGAAAAGTTCTGAAAGATCAAGTGATCATAGTAGACCAATCTGACAAGATATTGGAAGGAAATACGAATGGTGGAATTTATTTGGCTTTATTTTGGTGCAGGAGCATAAATGCACCCAACACATCACATTCACCCATAAACCCCTACCTGTTGGACATCTGCAACTACTTCCAACCAGACTTTCCCAATGTTGGCTCCACACACAACTCCTTCCTTGTCACAAGAACATTGGCTGGTGTAAAGAAACGGCAGGCTGCCCCACCCACATGCTGCAAGTGAGCATTCACCCATGATGACCTCTCTACCTTAATCACCACTTTCCCACCACCAACCTATGAGAATGTACTCTTCGGCACCATGCTTCTGAGAGGATTCTGTCAGGGAAACCCCTTCCCGAGGATATTTCTAGCCTCGGCTTCGGCTCCGACCTGAGATCCGGGTCCAATCCGAACACAACCTGAGGGCCCACCCGAGTTTCCGAACCCTCGGCTTCAGGAATCATCCCTGAATGGCGCCAAGGTAGTGGGTTGAGACGCGCGTAGTAGGTGAGGGCCACAGAGGCGTGGATGTGTGTCAGGAGTGGAGGGGGCATCCCTGACTTCGATCAGGGGTGTGAGGTATATAGGTAGCGCACTGGTAGCAGAGGTCCTTAGCGTTTCCTCTTTGGATCCTCCTCTACCAGGCCTCGTGAGTCTGCTGCCTAGGGAGAGTTGCCCTCACAGCAGGAAAAGCTCTTCTCCAAGGACCGGTGGTCGGGCCGCATAGTAAAGCCATAGGCAATTTCGGCCTTAGCGATTTCGAGTCGGATTTCGGAACGCCCTCGGAGCATACGGTGCCGGACACCCCCTCCTTCGAAGTCGTCCCTTCGGCCTCAGCACCAACTCCAAGCATCCCTTCAAATTCCATGATGATGGATCAGTCCAAATGGATCCGGAGTATTGAAGAAGAGCTCCGGGCAGGCTGAGCGAAGAACGAGGAAATAGCAAACTTGCTGCACGTCATCATGACCAAATTAGATGCGGGGCTGACGGCCCAAGAACCGAGAAGAGAAGAGACGCGAACCGAAGAGTTCAAGGGGTTTGAAGGCTCGGAGAAGGAAGCCGAGGGGCTGATGATGGGTCCAAGGCAGGGGAAGGTGAAGCCGGTGACACCCTCTGATTTTGACGGGGACCGGGAACGGGGCCGAGCCTTCCTGAACTCCCTGACCTTATACTTTGTAATCAATGGAGACGCATTCCCCTCAGATCAAGCCCGCATCCACTGGGCCCTATCATTCTTCAAGTCCGGCCGAGCTGCACGCTTCGCAAACAAAGTCCTACCTGCCAAACCCAAAACCCAAACCCCGCACTTTCAAAGTTGGGTGGATTTCCAGAAGGAATTCATGGACGAGTTCTGCCTGAGAAATGAACAGCTCACCGCCCTCACCAAGCTTGAAGGCATGGGCTGGTACCAAGGCAAGGACCCAATCGACAAGTACATTGACCGTTTTCAGGAACTGGTGGACCTGGCGGAATATGATGATGAGAAAATGATGTAGAGGACAGGAATTATAGGCAGTAGGAATGGACTTCTTGCGCAAAAGAATAGACTAGAAAACAATTCACTCTCTCAGTGAATTTAGTTGTCACTGTAAATATATTATACACTACCTAGAAAACAATTCACTACAGAGGATTTCTAGGTTAATAAATCGAAAGAATGCTAGACTAATTTACTTGCCTCTCTCAGTGAATTTAGTTGTCACTGAGAGAGGGGGAAACTGTTTCACTGCGCATGTACTACTACCCGGCCCTTTAGCGCCCAAGAGCTCGCGCGTCGAAGTCATTTCAGACTCCGCTGGGTGCAGCCGCTTGTGAAAGTAGGAATAACAAGATGAAATGGAGAGATAGGGAGTGAATGGAAAATTTCGAAAATAACCAGAGAAATGGATGCATGATACAAGAACAACATGAGAAGAAATTGAGAAAGCACACAACAAATTGGATATATTATGCTTGATTTTGGTGCATGAGCATAAATGCACCCAACAAATGAAAGTCATCAAATTTCGCCAAGGGCTAGACCCGAGCCTGCAGAACAAAGTGGCACTGCTCGGAGATAGTGCTCCAGACTTCGATGACCCCGAAGAATGGTATGAGGCTTCCCGAAGAGTTTCCCGAAATCGAGATGGGAATGAGGCATTCCTCGAAACAAGCCGAGGCTTTGGTAGGCCCACTCGAGGCACTAGCACCCTCCCAAAGACTGCCATAACCCCTGTGTTCAATCCCGAGCCCCTGTTCCGTGGACCGAGGCAAGCCGCCAGCCCAGCCCTGCCAAGGGATGGTCCGGCCCCGATGGATGTAGACACTACCCACCAAAGCGGCCGCCCCTCGGTAACCTGTTACCGATGCTGCAAGTCAGGACACTATGCCCGGGAGTGCCCCCAAGCCTTCGATGTTCGAACCATGACCCTCAAAGAAAAACTAGAGATGGTCCCGGAACTCCTTGCCCTAGCCAATGCAAGCCGAGCAGCCTCCGAGTTGGGAGAGGAACCTGCAGCTCAAGGGGTGACGGAGGATGCGGAAGGACTGATGTCGGGTTTTGTGGATCGCAGCGGGTGAGGAGTGTGCCCCGGTTGCCTGTACATAACCGGTTCTCTTGCCTTGAAGTTGAGAATGAAGTCCCCCCATTCACCTCACCTCTGCAAGAGAACTTGGTTGAAGCCACACAGAAAACCCCCCGGTCGTACATGCCCCGGCTTCAGGCCTTCAAGCAAAGAATGCCAAGACAGTGCGTGATCGGCTCGGCCAGCACCGCGAAATCCCTAGTGGTCAAGGTGGAAATTCAAACCACTGACACAGGGAAGGTTAAGTCTGGACGCGCCCTGATTGACAGTGGGGCCACCAGGATGTTCATGGACCGAGCATACATGGAGAGGAACTGTCTCAGTATGCAGAATGTAAAGCATGTCGATCTTATGACCTTGTATCACAAGGGCACTACAGAACTTGACCAATGAGTGGTATTCTGAATGCTACGTAGTGACAGGTAAGAGTAAGATGCGATGGGAGCCGCTGGTCGGTTCCCACGCATAAACTATACAGTGGGTCCCTAAGGGGCCCACTGGGATTATGTAATAACTATTGTACATGTAGATACACAGGTTATTTACACCCTCCCCCTCTATAGACAACTATAGGGGTCAACTACGACTCATAGAGGTCATCCATGAGGGAGTCCTCTAGCGTGGCCGATACGATGATGTCGTCGTCGTACGGGGCCGGTGGAGTGCGTGACTCCTCTGGGGGCACCTCCGCGTCATCGGTGGTGATTGGGTGAGGCTGGTCGGCCTCACCACTAGCGGCGGTATCCACTTGGGTGATGAGGCCAGTGTCCTCGCGGAGCATGGCCTCAACGGCTGGGTCCTCAGTCTGAGGAGGGGGCCGGAAGCGCGCCAGCTCTTGGTCGAGCTGAGCGTGAGTGAGGGGTCGCACCTCACATGGCTGGTCTCAATGACCTTTTGTTGGCCCTCGTGGGCGGCGGAACTGAATGCCACGCCAGTGATGCTGCGTTGAACATAATGTTCAATGCGTGCCACTCGCTTGCAAGTGACCCCCGCGTAGTGGGCCAACCATCTCGCAATATTGGCGAGGGGGATGTCGGGGCCAGCTCAGCCTTCCACAGGGAATGGGCCTGTGATGGAGAGCCCCAGGGTGGTGCTCTGAGGCATCAGCACTTCCCTGGCGTCGATGAAGCTCGACCATTGGTCTGTCGAGCCGAATAGGTCGAGTAGCCTCGCCCTGAGAGGTGATGCGACCCCTTTGACCCAGGGCACAAGGGCCTTCAACCACATCCAGATGTCCATGTCATCTAGGTTGAAGGTGCCATCCGCATTGTCACGGATGGCAGATGGGATTCCTTCAGGGTTGTGTATCCAACCCTTCAGGATGGCCGCGATATCGTGCAGGGTACCGCCCGCTATCACGAGACAATCCCTTTTGGGATTTCGAGCGCGTTGTTTGCGCTCGATGGATTTGAATACGCCGATCATCTCGCGTGTACGCGCAATCTGTGGCGTTTCTTTTGCCTGCGCTATGAGTTCGACGAAGCGTGGGTCGTCGAGCGGGCAGACGTCGTACCAATGAGTACGACGCTGTTGGGCCTTTCCTACCGGCCGTGGTAGCAGGCCCGTCTCGGAGATTGGTGGATCTCCGAGTGGGATGAGCGTCCCCTCCCCCGGGTAGGGAGGGTGAACTGTCCCCGCCGGTGGAGGCAGGGCCACGCCAGGCCCGATGTACTGGGCCTCGAGCTGCGCTATCCGCCGTTGAAGGGCGAGGTCGTTGACAGTGTGCGACGATGACGCCGCTAGGTAAGCACTAATCGTGCTTTCCCTCGCAATGGCTAGCCCATTGACGGTGTTGGGGGTGCCGCGCACTTTCTTGCGCTTTTTCTTTGGCTGCTCTGCCAGCCACTGTGCCCTTTCCAGGTCGTACGTCTTCCAGACGGACGAGTCTGACTCCCATCCATCTGGGACGCCGTACGCAGAGTCAGAAGGTGCGCTGTGCCCTTCCGCCGTTGTCGTCGTTGGGGTTGGCGCCGACAATCGGGACGCTAGTCCCGATGTTGCGCGCGCCAGCAGAGGCACCGTCGCGCGAAGTGATGATGGCCCGGCCACTGGGTCCATAGCCGGGTCATGTCGTGGCCTTTTTGAGGCAACGTGGGCCAGGGTAACCTGGAGCTGGGCTGCGCTTAGCTGTTGCTCCAGTTCCTTGATCCTGGCGCACTCGGTTGTGAGCGCATCGTCGTGGTCTTCGACCACGTGTTCCAACTCCTTGACCTCTTTTTTAAGGTCGTGGATGTCCCGGAGGGGCTCTTCTCGTGCGTCACACGCGATGCCCCTTGGGAGCCATCCCCAGGCTGCATCGACGGCGTCGCCAATGTCTTCGTCCCACAACTTGACCTTGCGGGTGCCTGTTGCGGCCCTTAAGTGCGCGGCGTAGTCCGCACATGTTGCGCCATCGTCCAGGTGGACGATGGTGAGGGCGTCCTCCCATCCCACGATCATCCAGTGCTCCTGGTCTATTGGAGCACGGAGAATATCTGCGGCCCCCTGTCTCGGGGCCGTTACTCGCATTGTGGACGTTGACGGATCAATGTCCATCCTATCTTTGGGGAGCATCATCTTCATGAGGATGATGGTGGTTAGCTTCCAAGAAGCAATGCGCCCTCGGAGAGATCCGAGGTGAAAATTTAACCGCGCCGTGGCTGGTGCATCACGTGGTCTGCATGTGACAGACACGTTTAGCAGCGTCTGGAGAGGTCGTGTGGCTTGCTCACCCCCCTAAGCTCTAGATAGCTATCTAGGCCTTCAAGGTCCTTGCAGGATGACATGGGTTCCCATGTCACGTCGCCTAAGGTCCAATGGACCTGGAACTCCAGGTCCATTGAGTTTATCCATTGATGTGCGATAATCCCATCGACGAGCCACTCCTCATCGTCATTCACTCCAAAGTCATAAAATGACTTGGCCTCACGACGGGGAAACAATTCGTCGTTGTTGGCCTCATATCGCCATACGAGGTTTGGATGGAAGACCGGTGAAATGCGATGGCTTTTCAGCTCATCAGGAAGATCAAGGGTCACCGTCGAGGCGTCGTTGTGAGCCTCGATGACGCAGTACGGTCCGATGTACCGTGGGACTAGTTTTCTGGCTCTTCCTTTCGGAAGAGTTAGGTTTTGTGTCGAAAGATAGACGCGGTCGTTGGCCGCGTACCTGTCGCTCGCCGTACATTTCTTGTTTGCATGAAACGTTTGCGTCACTCGATTCTCTATGCTTGCATCGTGTGCCGCCATCAGGTTCCATTTTGCCTGATGTGCGAACCAGGGTGTTTATGGCTATGGGGAGGTCTATCCGTGCATATAGCCGTGGTTCAGCTCGAAAGGTGCGAACCCTGTGGTCGCGCTGATGTTGCTGTTGAGGGTGACCTCAACCATTGGGCATTTCAATGCCCAATCCTTGTGATCGTCTCTGACGACTGCGCGCAATATCTGGCCGATTGAGCGGTTTGCCCGCTCGGTGGCTCTATCTGTTTGGGGATGGAAGGCAGTTGACATGAGAAGCTTAGTCCCCATGAGTCGCTGTAGTTCACGCCAGAAGATCGACATGAACTTCGAGTCTCTGTCCAAGACGATGCAGTCGAACGACCTCCTTCAGAAACAGCCAGACTACTCCCTTGGCTGACATGCTCGTCGTGGTTGGTACGAGGTGTACGAGCGACGTTAGTCGGTCGATGACTACCATCAGGTAGTCACAGTCGTTGGATTTGGGCAGGGGCCCCATGAAGTCGATGCCAATCGACTGCCACGGCCTATCGGAATGGGTAGGCTGTGTAGTAGGCCTTTGGGCCTTGTGGTCCGGTTTTCGTCATCTGACACCTCATGCATGATGTGCAGAACGCTTCTATGTCTGGGCTCATGCCCCATATGCTCTTCGAACGTAGTTCGAAGTCTTCAGATGGCCGTAGTGGCCGACTATCTGATGTGCCCGATCGATGATAATTTCGATCAGCTTCCTTCCCCCTTGAAGAACAGAGCGGGGGCGGCAATGACGTCTCTTTTGAGCTGATTCTTAGTCCAGATCAGCCCGTCCCGGATCCCGAATCTCGGGTGCGCGTTCGGGTGCGCCATGATCTTTGTGAACATGGTGTCCCTGTGGTATGCGTCTCGTAGGACCTTAGCCAGGTCTATGCCTTGCTCGACGACCCGGCGCAGGGGCACGCCGTCATTTCCTGCGGGATGGATCTGATGTCATCGTCGTCATCGCGTGACGCGGGAGTTCGCGGGCTCTGGTGAGCCCTCGTTTAATGCAGCGGATTCCGTTACTCTCACCTCTGTCTTCTCAGCGAGGGTTTAGAGCGTCTTGTCGCCACTGTTCGCAGCCCGATATACCGGTCGGTGGGCAATAACTCACTGTCTGGGTCTAGACGCGCATCCGCGTTCACAAACTCGTGGTCTGGGTGATTGTCATCACTCGTGTGCTCTCGTAGTAGGCGACAGGCAGTCCACTACCTTGTTCTCTACACCGTCACATGAACGGTGTTGAAATTGAACCGGGAGAGAAACTCCCACCATCTGACCTGGCGGTCAGATAGGCTCTTCTGGGTCTCGAAGTACTCGAGCCCTTTGTGGTCTGTGACGGGGTGAACCTTCGTCCCAGCAGTTTGTCCTCCCATTTCATGAGAGCCTCGAGCACCGCGATGTCTCGTGCTCGTGAGTCCGGTAGTGTTGCTGAGCAACGCTGAACTTCTTTGACAAGAAGCCGGCAGGTCGACAAGTTTTCCAGACCGGACCTTGGCCATAGACCGCACCGACGCCGGCTTTTGATCCGTCGGTGATCACCCAGATCGGCTCTGGGCACCTGGTCTACTGGACGCAGGATCGGGGCCTTACAGGCCAACGCCTTAATGCTTTGCCAGCATTTGTCTAGTAGTGGGTCCATTCGAATGGACGGTTATTACACGCACAGCCCGATAGTGGGGTGGTATATGCGCTAACATCTGGCATGTAGTGTGCCAGATACTGTACCAGCCGAGGAAAGCTGGACGTCGTTGAACGTCCGTGGCCTGCGCCACTCGCGGATGCGTTGCATTTGTCCTCGTCGGCATGTACCCCTCGGCCATCGATGATATGGCCGAGACACTCCATTCGGATGGAATAGAGGTCCACCTTTTTCTTGCTCAGAAAAAGGTGATTCTTCCTCAGTCTGTCAAAGACGATGTAGAGGTGCTCTTCATGCTCTTGTATTGAGAGCGAGAATATGAAGATGTCGTCCATGTATACATGGACGAAGCACCTATGCAGTCGCGAAAATGGCTGTCATCAGCCGTTGGAATGTTGATGGGGTGTTACAGTCCCCATCTGTATCACCTGGCTCCTGAAGTGCCAAGGATCGTGGCAAAGGCAGTCTTTGCTACGTGATCCGGATGGATCGGATCTGCTCGTATGCTTCTGACATATCGAGTTTTGTTCGATACCAACAGCGAGCCATGTCGCTGCGGATGATATCCTGATCCGGAAGGGTGTGACGTCCTTCACCGTGTTCTCGTTCTGCTGGTGCAGATCGAAGACGGTTGCAATGTACCGTTCTTCTTCGGCACACACAGCATGGGCACAGCCTGCTGCGCGACTGCCGGAATCCACCACTTTGCAGTGGTGTATCATTCTATCTTAGCCGACAGTTCCTCTCGGAAGTGTTCGGGGCATTTCGGTAGTCGATACCGTATGTGCTTGTTGGGATCGATGAGGTTGATCTCATGTTGATCTCCCGTAGTGGCGGGAGTTCTAATGGAATTCCACTGACTAAGTCAGTGATTCGTTCCATCCATTCCTCGCGAGCGAGGAAGGTCATCATCCGTGAGGATGATGGTGGTGGTTGGCTTAGAAGCCATTAGGCGCTGTGGGCATCTATTAGGTCCGCGGCGCGGCGGCGAACCGCTTTCCTCTTCCCCATCGCTTTCACCGTTAGGTGAGAGCGCCTCTCCCTAGGTTGTAGGGTGAGTTCGAGGACGAGTCGTCCCGCGACTCGTCCTCCTGGCTTCAATGAGCCAGGTTAGGCTTCGGTGCCGGGTGATCTGCTCACCATGGCCCCTTGTCCTCATTCGATCCGTCGTCATCGAACGAGACCTTGCCGTGGGGATCACTTCGTTCCCCTTGCGATCGTCCCTGGGCTCGAGAAGTCCAGGGTTATGCCGAATCTCCTTAGGAACGGTGTCCCTAAGATAGCGTCGTAATATTCGTTGTATGTCTCACGACCAAATTTGATGGTCAGTTCATTCCATAGTTGATCGTGAACGGCTGCCTATGCAGGCCAGCTGCAGCGCGATTTGCTGCTCCAGGGAGAATGTCTTCATCCCTGTAGCTCGCATGAATTCGGGGACAGCAGTACCCCTTCGCTGCCGCTATCTAGCAGGCAGTGGGCTTTTACGCCGTTTATTTCCCAGTACCCGATAGGGTACGGTTCTCACTGCGCGGCGCGTTGGCCGGTCCTGTGTTTGCTTCGGTGGTGATACACCGGCTCGGCCGCCTTGTCTGGCTGACTGACGTGTGCCGCCATGACTTTCGTGGCGGTTTCCTTCCAGCGCGAATCTGATATCCGCTGGACCTGTAGGTGGTGTCCTCCACCTCTTGTCCCATTCATAGTATTGGGACGGCTCGGGTCCCACTCTTCAGCGGGCTGTCTCCTTATCCGGAGTGTCTTGGGTTGGGATCACCCTCCCCCTCTTCATCATCTGTTGAAGAGAATTTTGACCGAGATCCATCTCCGGATCCTCGGCCTCATCTCGTGCCTCAGGCTGCTGTCCTTATACCGGACTAAGCCGGGGCACTCTGCCTTTTTGTGGCCAGGTTGGCCACATTCAAAGCACGTGGTGTTTCTTTGGTTGCCGCTGGGTTGATCGTTAGGCTGTCCCAATGCTTTC
>WHVA01000891.1:0-22962 GCA_015179125.1 Gautieria morchelliformis
CGAGGCTTTAGCGTGCCGACCTGAACCGACCCGGTTCGGGGGACCCCCCGAGCGTAGCGAGGGAGGGGAGGGTCGGTGAATGGTCGGTCCTCTTCGTGCGCCCGGGAGAAACAGTAAAATTTACGCTGAACAATTTTTTAATCTCTTAATTGGTATTTTTCTAATTACTCATGTACACGAAGCCTTGTGGGTGGTGAGGGGTGCGTCGGAGTTTGAAGCGTCGGGGTGGGGATTTAAGGTCATATTGTTTCTCAGTCATGCCGGTCAGCTGTTCAGGGTGACATCGCCAGTGCGTTCGGCAGTCAGACCTGGACAAGCATGAGCGCAAGTGACTCCCGGTATGAAACAGAGAAGCCACTTAGGAAGCCTCGCCGCTCGCATGGATCCCATTCTCACATTATGCAGAGAGGCCTCAGAGAATGACGGTGGCCCTGTTGGACCGTGTGGTGAACTGTAGGGGTCTGTAAGAAGCTTGGTGCATCATTGATACGCGAGCACGTGCTCGATGTTGCTTCAGGCTCTACATTCCTCAGATACAGAACCCAGGCGCACTACTGTATCAAAGAACCAGGCGCCCCCACACAGAACCCACGATGCCAAGCCAACCACGTGGATCAGGGGATCTGTCGGCAAAGGCCGGCGGGTACAACCGCGCCGCATGCTCACATGCAAATTATCGACAACCTGGGTGACGCCCACGTTCCCGGTGCCTGGACTACATCAAAGCGTTCGCATGTGAAAAACTGAAAAGCGGCGCTTGTAGACGTGTGTGGTCCACCCACTCACCTGCCTTTGACTAAGTACCTTCCAAAACCAAAGCATCGCTGTCCTTACGTAAGCCACGCTTTGCTCTGTAAATGAGGGTGGTAATAATCAGTCCACGCATCCTCAGTCAGCGATCCCTCAACACGTCAGACACAGTGTCCCATTCCCGAAGGACGGACTTGAAAGCCTGATGTCAAGTCACCCTGCTTCCTGACTGCTGCGAGCCGACGACTCAAACCATCATATGGCCCTGACTTCTAGTGTAGCCAACGGCCAAAGCGTTTGAGGGGTGTCTTATGTAAGCTTCTCACGCCACGTGTGGAAAAGCGCTGCCGCGCTGTCCACTGGCATTGTCCACCGAATCCCTGAGGCGGTGCGGTGCGTCTTGCAGCTCAAAAATTCAGACTGACTATGGGGCCCCATACTTGTCTTCGTCCGCACACACCCATGCCAAGCGCCACCAACACCAGCACCTCCCAAACGCTCTCGGAAGAACAAGTCATCGATGCGTTCCACACGTTTCTGCAGTCGGCCCTTACGCAGGCGAGGGTCCAGAGACTCCTCGATGGGGATACGCTGGCGAGTGCGGAGGCGGACCTTATGATATCATGTCCGTGATCGTTGGCCAGGGCATGCCGGGGACATATCTTCCGTCCACCCGGACATCTGCCGGTGTGCGCACGAGATACGTCTCCGGTGTGTCTAGCAGGTCCTGGACAAGGGATTTCATTCCCGCGCGACACGTAGACTCACCCCGCCCCGCCCCCCGCAGGTCCCGCAATATGTCTCTTCTTCGGTGCCCTCCGCTCCAGCACCCACCCCCCTTCCGTGCCACTCCCCCGCAGCCGCTTTGACAGATCCAATCCCCCCCTCTCCCTCTCGCGCACAACATGCCCCCCAGCCTTCGCGTCGTTTATCCAGGTCTGGGCCGCGACCGTCCCCAACATCCAGGGGCTGCCCCTGCCGCACCTGCTCGACCTCGCCCGCGTCATCTGCGACCTCCGCGCCCGCGCATGCTGGGATAAATCGCATCGCCGCGGATCTAAGGGGGGTGGCGATTGAGATTAGCCAGAGGCGCGCGTTCCAGGAGCGCTATCAGGTGGATTTGCAGGCGGCGCTGGATGCGGGGCAGGTCGGGAGGGGGGGAGGAGGCGAGAGGGGGCGACGGCGCAGTTTATGCCGCCGCCGATGTATGTGTATGATGAGAACGACGCGTCGTCCACTGGGTCGCGCACCCCCGAGCCAGAGCCTGACCAGGAGCCGCAAGCAGAGCGTGAGGGGGAGTCAGACCCGCCAGAAAAACCCGACGTCGCCGACCCGCCCGAGGCCGGCGGCACCCTCTCCCAAACCACCTCCGCGCTCACCCTCATCCGCGAAACCCTCTTCGCCGCGCTGGCCGACGTCCTCTCCAGCACGCCCTCCCTCCACGCCCTCCTCTCCACCGACCCCGCGCGCGCCTACTTCTCCAGCGTCACCCTCGCGATCCTGCGCGTCGCCCTCACCGCCCTCACCCCCGCCGGCGCCGTGCTCAGCGTGCTCGGGCGCGAGCTGACGCTGCAGGACTGCCCGGAGGCGCTGAGGCCGCTGATGCGTGAGCTCGCGGCGGTGGGCGCGGAAGCGAAAATGTGCGCCGAGGAGGACGATGAGGATGCGATACGGCTGGTGGGGAAGGGGAGGGTGGTGCCGCAGCCACGGATGGAGCCCGTGGTTAGGATGCTAGAGGGCGGGGTGGGGTGGGACGAGCGGGAGCGCAGCCCCGATGCCGACGAGCATGATGGGCGCAGGAGCGTGGAGGGCCGCGCGGTGCAATTCATGAATAGGGTCAATAGGCTCGCGCTGACGATGATGGGGCTGCCTACGTTCCAGGCATATGCAAAGGATGTGTTTGAGGCCCTCCGTGCATTAGGATGACTCCACCTGAAGGACTCTGACTCCGCTTTTTTTTTGCTTCATCTGATACTCTACGAGATATTATACCCCTGGCTGTGATATCCTGTATTCTATGTGATGCGAGCATGGATGTAGCCATTAGGAATTATTTCTATTTACAAAAAAAAACGTCTTTTCAAGGTTCATGCCCATTCCAAGTCCTTGAGTCTGCAGTGGTCAGTCAGTGTTCAAGTTGATTGCTCTGCCCCAAGGCTCACACGGTGGGCATCGCACGATTGGAGTACTGTCTTTGAAGGAATCTCCACAACGCAAATATACCAGCACATCCGAGTCGAAATATCCTTGAACAGGACGTTGTTCCTCAGGCTTCTGGTGGTTTGAGCGGGAGTTGTTTATCGACCGACCCGCGTATAGTATATAAACGATGGGCGGACGAGCCGATGTTTGAAGAAGGATGTGCACCCGCAAATGTGAAGGTCCAGTCTTGCACGGAGCAATTTACCAGCACATCGAAGGTGTAAACTATGTATACTTCCACAGGACGCTGCTCCTGATCTGATGATTTGAGCCAGAGTTGTTTGTCGACCGACCCATGCAATGGGAGCGTCAGCCAATGTTTGAAGAATCACGGCCGTTCTGGCCCGGCGAATCACAAATCAATAACATACTACCAAGCAGAACGTGAGTCTGATCAGTTGCACGTACACATCACATGGTCCGTAATTAGTAGGGAGCAGCATCTCGGTGTCTAGGTGTCCAAGGGTTACATTGACCCTGGCAGCTATATGATGCCTCAGTCTAGGACATAGGTGAAGTTATCGTCGTCGAGATTTTGCACGAGGAGTTGGGAAAGGAAATGCAACTCAGGCGAAGGGTCTAGTGGAAGATTTGAGACCAGGCCAGACAGCCACCGTGGGCGGGGGCCTGGGGAATGCAGGGAAGGTGGGGGTTGAATTTATGGGTTATGGTCAGCAGGAGGACTCGTACTGAGCGCTGAGCATTGAGAATTGAGAAGATCTCGTCAGTCAGCCTGCATAGACGTTGATAGGAGTATCGACGGGTGTTGTACAAGTTAGGTTGGGGTGTGGAGTATAAAACAGAGAAAGGGAACGGGTTTTGGGAGTGGATAGGGGACGTGGTCTAGCTACAGGCAGGGTCGGCTCGATGTGTCGCATCCCTTGATTGGGTCACGTGATTCTGGGGCGTGTGCCACTTGGGTCGGGCTCGGCGTGCTTGGGAAGGGTCTATAGGGGCGTTCTGGACTGTAGCAGCGTGTGGTGTGTGCTCCTGTGATATTGGGATGATCGGAGGCGTGGATCGGGTTGGATCGAGTGGGTGGGTGTGGGTTCAGTGATCTTGGGCATAAGTTGTTGTGATGTGTATGCGTTCGGATGTATATCGACGAGTTGATTTGGGTTTGGAATTGTGTTGTTATAATCACCGTGTCAATATTATATTTCTTTAGTATTTCCAACATGGAAGAGGTTGTGATCTCCGAGTCACTATCTCCAATTCCAAACACACCTATGGCGAATGCAACATGCAGTACGACCGCCGGTCCTCTAGGGAGGATGTTCACATTGACAACAATGTATATTCTTCTAGGATATATTAGATATCTTTTAAAATATCAACCCTAACCAAATTCATAATCCATCATTTTGAGCAACTTGTATATTGTGGACATCCTAAATTTTTTTGAATGTTCTGATATTTTAAAAATATGGTTGTATGTGCTAAAGCATGGTGTGTATTGATATAACAGAGCAATTTCAGAGAGGATGTGGATGACTATATATTAAAAGTATACATGAAACATGTTAGATGTACAATCACAGAATATAGAAGCAAGTATGGACAATACCTGTACTATATTATTATATATGGTTGAGAGATCTGATTAGAAGGTATGTTTAAAATAATATGCATGTATAGTACAAAGATATGTAACTATTGATGTTTAGACAATGGGGTATACACCCTTTCCTGGGGGAGCTGCAGACTGTGAGACAGAACTTTGGGGCTAGGATTAAGCATGTCTTACAGATGCTGGCAACTGCCTCAATTGTGATATATTTTATGAAATATAGATGAGCTAAGCTACATATACATATATATGACCTTTATAAACATCCTCCTAGGGGAGAGGCTTTTCTGCTGTAAGGGCAACCCTAGCTGACTGTGGAGATCACACTACCACACAACTGACAAGGGGAAATCCGAAGTATGTATAAATGAACAGAGTATACAAGAGAGGGGATTCTCACCTCACAAGGGGAAATCCGAAGAGAAAAGTCTAGGGACCCCCAATGTCAGCGAGCCCGTATTATACTACGATGCGCAGCCAGGGACAACACTTGGCACACGCCATCAACCCTGGATCCCCATGACCTCCCTGACCCTTGATTGACCCTTGATGCCACCTATTACGCAAGTCACTTGACTTCTGACACTGTTCCGAGAGCGGAAGTCGGAAATTGGAGTGGAATTGGCAAAGCGAACAGAACTGGTGGAAGTTCTGCCAGAAGGAGAATCATTTCCGAAAGCGGAGGCGGAGATGGAATCGGAACCTGAACCGGAGTCGGAAATGGAGTCGGAACTTGGTGTGGTGTCAGAACTGGAAATGGAAAACAGGGTGTCCCCTGACACATACAGGGTAGCGTACAGGGTAGCATATGGGGTAGTGTACTGGGTAGTATACAGGGTAGCCTATGGGGTGGCCTATGGGGTAGCATACAAGGTATCCCACAGGGTAGTGTACCTGGAAACCTACAGGGTAGCGTCTGGTAGCACACATGATAGCATACAGGGTGGCATACAGGGTAGTGCATGAGGTAGCCCACAGGGTACATTATAGGGTAGTGTACAGGGTAGCTCACAGAGTAGTGTAGCGCGTAGCCGACAGGGTAGTGTATGGGGTAGCGCACATGGTACCATACAGGGTAGCATATGGGGTAGCATGGTAGTGTATGGAGTAGCCCACAGGGTACATTATAGGGTAGTGTACAGGGTAGCTCACAGGATAGCGTACCGCATAGGGGGTAGTGTAAAGGGTAGTGCACAGGGTGGCACACAGGGTGGTGTATGGGGTAGTGCACATGGTAGTGTACAGGGTAGCGCATAGGGTAGCATACAGCGTAGCGTATAGGGTAGCATACAGGGTAGCATACATGGTAGCGTACATGGTAGCGTACCTGGTAGTGTATGTGGTAGCGTACCTGGTAGCGTACCTGGTAGTGTACCTGGTAGCGTACATGGTAGTGTACGTGGTAGTGTACGTGGTAGTGTACATGGTAGTGTACATGGTAGCGTACCTGGAAGCGCACGTGGTAGTGTACGTGGTAGTGTATGTGGTAGCGTACCTGGAAGCGCACGTGGTAGCATACCTGGTAGAGTACGTGGTAGTGTATGTGGTAGCAGTGGTAGCGTACGTGGTAGCACACGTGGTAGCGTACCTGGTAGTGTACCTTTTGCTAAGCCCTGCTTTTCATATATAAACCCCCCATCATGTATGCTATTTCCTCAGTTCAGATATTGACTTAGATCCTCCTACTTCAGTCCCTCTGTCTGATATCTGACCCCCGAGCCTCTCGGCTTGAAGCCAAACTCTGAGAACGACCTGGCCGTTCACAACTCGTCCATGGACTTGGTCCATGGACCGCTAAACCCTAATGTTTAGTAATTGTGGGCACATACACCCACAACAAATTATAATTCAATTATTATTCAATTATTATATAGAACTTGGGCACTGATAACTCTGCTTGTCGTTGGCCACGCTCACCGGATACATTGGGTGGATATAGATCGGTGCATCACCACCATAACAGATCTCCTGAGCACAGACAACCACCCTCGGTTATTGAGTACTTCGCAGCCGCTCCCAGCCTCACCATCCATCCTGCGGATATAGACCGGTCACCGCACACACGAAGACACAGACCTTGACTCGACTTAGATTAAGTTGTATGCGAACACAAATACGCCACTCACCATGGGCCATGATCTCCTAGCAATTTTCTTGGAGTATCCGGCACTCACACGGCTCCCGTTCGACACTCTCGTGACATTCATCGATCTCATATGCCACCTTAAGGAACGAATACTCTGGAGCCAGCACTCTGAGGTCACAGATCCACCCGATACCCTCCCTGGCAGCATCCATTGTTTCCTACGAGATTCTCTCGATCTCTCCTATGATAACACCAAGATTTTGTGGGAGGTTTTCAAGGGGATCGGATGGATTGAACAGGCTGACAATCGCCTACAGTTGAGGATGAGGCAAGCGGCACTGCTTCTGCTATTCTTGAGATAAAGTCCAACTTACAGTGTTGGTGAGTTTCTCTCACCATTTCCCTGTACTAAATAACCATTGAAGCTTTCAGCTCACAGCATTTTATGAATTCTACCCTCCTCATCGGACCTGCATTAATACGGCCTGCACTAGCCGAACAAGGGCCGGTGTAGACACGAAGCTCCAAGAACTTTGTGAGCCAATCAAGTTTGCAGCTACAGTCCTCAATAAAGACTATGGAGTGCTGCTGGGCTATAACTCCTCATTTCTCTGCAGAAGTGAGTGATGCTTTCATAGGAAAGAACTCCAGTCTCATGCTACCTGAATAGATTGTCAGACACACTATTATTATAATTACTGAGTCAGCACATCTGTTCGAATGTACTACCCAGGGGTACCTGATTACATACAGGCCTTGCAACGTTTCTTTATCGAGACGAACCTCTGTGAAATATTTGCAACAATGATTAACTGCGCCTGGTATGTGAACTTTGTTGCAAGTTTAAAACTAGTGCTCAATGTGCATGCAATTAGGACCTCTGCAACCAATTGTGTGCACATATACAATTTATCTTTTGCACCTGAATATATCAAAACACTGCTTCCTCCTGACTGGCGCCCAAAGCTCTATCTATACCATGACGACATATGGGACTCATTCTTCATCCACAGCCTTCTTATAGATCACACAGCTAATTCTACCATACTTCAAGTTGCAAATCAAGCAAAGACACAGGTTACGCCCGGCTTTAGAAGCGCAAACACTTCATATGATGGGAACCGGGCAGGCAGAATGGAATCATGCATGTGAAGTATGCACACACGTGTCTCAGGACGACAATGGGGAGATGTGTATGTCATCCACTAATGTATGTCTTTTCTGCCAAATCGACATCTATGTATAGGTAAAGTTCGTTCCGTGGTTATGGACGGCATTACCCTCGGACACCCATGCTGTGCTGGCGCACTCAACTGCAAGAACCCTCTTCCGAACAACCAGGCAATATATTGTGATTATCACAACCATAAGAGGTATGAATGTGCGGTTGTCTCATGCAAAGAACAAGTCGAGCCTGGCTACAAAACATGCAACCACGTCGATCATTGTGCGTGTGAGGAGTACTATTCCAAGGCAGGTAAGGGGATGTTTCAACTGAAGGCAAGGCTGGAACGCCATAAGCTCAGTCAGACCAGCTCCACCATGCCTAACGAAGCTACAGAGCATTCTGGCATGGACCATAACACAATCCGATCAGAAGACAGTGTCGAGGAGACATTTTTACAGAATGAAGGAGATGGTCTACATGATGAAGAGATCGAGATCATCGTGGAGAACGGTCAAAGGATCTTACAGCCTGCCGATATGCCTGCCGATGTGGATGACTGCCCAAGTAAACCAGATACAGGTAACCAAAAAATTAGAGCACGTTTTGGACGCAAACGCACACATAACGAAGAGTTGTGTGTTGCATCTTGTGGTGTAATACTCGGGCGTGCAACATTTTATGGGTCAGAAGGTCCCAACGGTGTTCAAGTGAGTTATTTATATAATTTGTGATGTCTGTACACTGTTTGATATACTTGTAGGAGTTCTGGCGGGGACTCTTCCCCACGAAAGCCTCACTCCCCAAGGTCCTTTGGATGGACACAAACTGCATCATTTCAGCAATGCTTGTGGCTGAGGGAGACACTTACTTTGACAGATGTGCCTTGCCCGTAGATGTTTTCCACTAAGACTGCAAACATAGTAAGAAACATAAATGGTGCAAAGAAAACTGCAACCCTCTCATATGGCCCGAACTAACAACATCCGAAGGACATTGGCGGTTTAACTCGTCTGTTGCAGAACAGACGAACGCATGGTTTGGAGGTTTTCAGGCCATGGTTCCAGAGACGAGGGTAGACCGGTATAATTTTTTTCTGGATGAGATGATTTGGCGATGCAATAAGTTGATGGTGGCTGAGCTGCGACGAAAGCATCGAGTCCCATAGAATGTTCCCCGGGACATTCTTCTTAAAGGGTAGATTCTTTTCGTGTTATTTCCCCAATATACCATTAATTGCCCACACTATCATCTGCTAATGCATTGTGCAAAAATTGATAAGACTTGGCTATTCTATTCAGTAGCCAGATTACATTGTTCGGTCTGTATGAGGACTACAATCGTGCAAGGTATTGAAAAATTTGGTTGGTACATATGGAAGCAACTGAGAGCATACCGAGCAATGACAGCAAGAAGTACTACAGCAAGTGATGATGATGTTAGACTGGGATAGCAATGGTGAGAAGCGACAAGGGTACGTTATTTCAGTGATGTGACGGTAGCAAAGCAATGAGCAAGAAACAACACATGCGAGTGAATGAGGCTACAAGAGACAACAACAAAAACATCTATGATAGAAATGAAATAGCATAAGCGATAACAGAAAGGAAGAGAGACATAACTTTAATCATTGTTGTTGATAACGTAGATGATGCTGCTGCCCATACATTCCATTGTATAGTCAGCTACCACACGGACCTCCTCTTCCTCTTCTTTCACAGTGACCAGGGACTTCTTCTTTTCACCAGACATCACACCCTTGCCTTTGTCAAGTTTTCTCTTGGCATCGCATTGCTGATTGACCATGTTTGCATATTCCACATCAGCATCCTCTCCGGCTGTACCCATATGTAATGGGAAGCGTGAGCCACCCCACTTCGAGCTCAATACCACAGTTTCCATCGCCACAATTCATGTGCACCCTTCATGAGCAGCAATAAGCTGCAATGTAGCCTTGGGAACAAGCACAAAGTGAAGAAATGTGTTGTGTGCAAGCAGCTTGATTGTGTCAGAGATGGGAGTCTCGGCCGGGAATATTTCTTGTAAACACTGTAATATTACTGCAAACCCTTTCTCACCAAAACTAGAACAAAAATTGTTAGCTTTTTTGGTAGTTTAAGGAATGAAATAAACAGGCATACTATCCCACACTTCTAAGCCACCCTCGCCGTTTGTGCGCATAAACTGAGATTGGCGGATTGCTTGTAAAGTCTCCTGCTTCGCCAAGGCCGATGAGCTCCGTGACATTGAGGAACTGTTCATTAGCTGGTGCATGCGTGATGACAATTTCCAAGTGAGCCTTCGCCTTGAATACTTCAGCCCTAACACTGGAGGCATAGAAAAATTTTCTGGTCTGAAAAACTGTTCAAAAAACTGTAAAGATATTCCAAATTTTTCTAGTGTTTTTAATGGAAAAAAACTTTAACAAAATTTTGTGTTTTTGTTAGAATTTGTTGAGCAAGAAAATTGTAAAAAAAGTTTAAAGTTTTTTGCAAGGTTTTTTATGTGTTTTTATAAGTTTCTTTGTGAAAACACAAAGAAACCCATCAAAAACCCTGCAAAAAACTTTGAATTTTTTTACAATTTTCATGCTTGACAAATTCTAATAAAAACACAAAATTTTATTATAGTTTTTTTTCACATAAAAAATACTAAAAATATTTGGAAAATCTTTACAGTTTTTTGAACAGTTTTTTAGACCAGAAAACCTTTCTATGCCTGCAGTGTAATCCAGTCCATATTCAGCGTTGTTGGCCAGTTCAAGCACTCGCCACACTGGGTGTCTCCATCCGACTCCATTTCATGTAGAGCGTAAATCAACTCAGTGTGTTCTTTAAAGCAATCGTTGCCAGGGGCAAAACCATGCTCGTACCAAGCGTAAATGTCAAGCAGGCGCTGAAGTCGAAAGGAAACAGGGTCTGGTAGTTCATGGTGACATATTGGACAACAACCTGCAAAGAATACGTTAGCTCAGATGAGGGTTGACCAGTAGAGGAAGTACCTTCGATATTTGCATTGATCTTTGACGTAACACGATCGAGCTCGTCCTCTGACTCTACATCTTGACTGGTGTCCAAGATCCTTGACAATAACACATAATAAGTAAGGGAATAATACAGACAAAAGTGATATACCTTCTGTTCCAAGTCACACTTCTGAGTAAGTCCAACCGCTTCTTGCCTCTGAGGGGCTTCCCCTCTGATACACTCTTGAAATGAGCCCATTGTGCCTCATCCACCTGTCCTTTCATAAGGTACGTGTCATACAGTTCTTCATTATTTTGCTTAATTTTTTCGAGAAGCTGGCATTTGTTTAATAGAGTTTGGCATACACATGGAACACCAAAGATTTTGACAAAGGCTGTTTGCTGATGCTTGCCTTGTTTGACCTTGATATCATACAGGACTAATCCGTCTACAACGTCGATGAAAAAGAACTCGTGCAGCCATCGCAATGGTCCAAGTTCCATTGCAGGGTCAGTTGACGAAGCACGAGTAGAAATGGGTGTAGGTTTGGATGTGGAAGTGTTAGGCTTGATGAGCTTGAATGCTGTGTTCACATTCAAGGTAGCAGGAGGTGGTGAGACACTGTTTCAACGAGAGGATACAGAAATTATGCTTGTGCTCCGAGGACTCGGTGTCATTTCGAGCGCGTTCAAGTGAGTTAGCATAGATGTTGATGCAGGCTGGCACATGGCCGAGGACTTAGAAGGTGGTTGATGTGAATCTGAAGAGAAAGCGGCCCTGTGAATGGTGGCTTGGAAGGTTTTTCTGGCAGCCTTCAAGGGAGGTGATACAGCCTGTTCACCTTGACGTTTGAGGCTCTTCTCCTGGGACATTTGGTAGCGTGGCTGTCATTTAAGTTCCTCATCCAAATCCAGACAAGCCTCCAGGGGAAGCTCATAAAGTCGGTACAGCAAGCGATGACCTGGCTGCACCTTCCATTGAGTCCCCATCTGGTGCGCTCGCCACTCGCCTTGGACATAAGCATGACATAAAGAATTGGGTTGAAGCCCGAGAATTTCCATAAGATCAAAATGAGTTGATTTTACCAATTTCAGTGACATATACAGCAAGTTAAGCTGTATTGTCAATACCAAAGGAGCGATGTGCGGCTATGAGACTATATCAACAAGTGCATCACTGGGAATCAAATTGCGATGCACCTGGACATACCAAACAAGGTTGTAGGGCTGTTGGAGCATTATATGGCTGTCCTATAACTGTTGTGCGTGATTCAAAGTGTTTTGCTCAATCTGAAGTGAGCGCATGCGTGCGTCGGCCCAACCAGAAGGCAGCGGGTTTGACAAGTTTCGAGTAGGCGGCAGGTCAGGAGTGGCGAGGATAGCAGAAGCGATGGGAGGAGAAGAAACAAGAGGCAGAGAAGAAGAGGATGGAAGTGTCACAATGGGAAGAGAAGGAGAAGGAAGTATTGCCGGCTGGTGTGCATATCCATTCCTACGTAGTTGGTGAGCGTGATAGTTGCATGGTGCACGTCCTGGGTTTCCAAGTGCATTCTTTACACAGCATTTCTTACAATATCCCACAGAACAATCTTTGTTCCCGCGCAGACTCCCACACTTAGGACATCCACCATTGGGAAGAAACGGTGCCGGCTGAGGAGCAGATGGTACTGAGGGTGTGGCTGAGGGTGCAGCTGAGGGCATGGCAGACTTTCCAGAAGGTGCAGGAGGAGGCGCAAGAGCCAAGTCGGCATTCGGTGGAAAGGTGGCCATTCGCTGATGGATAAATATTGTTCTGCAGCCCTTACACTGCATGACAATATTGTTAGAACGGCTAATAATACTGAGTGAGCAATTAGCTTTTGATATGCCTTGCCTACGTTATTTCGGGTTGATTTCTTCACAATCTCGGGCAAGTCGTACTCACCGATGCAGTTGCCATGGATGCAGATGCGTTTTGCCGGGATGCATCGTAGGGGATGAGATGAAGGTAGCTGCCGAGTGTCATGTTGAAGAGTAAATGGAACCACACTGTTGTTGACTTGCATGCAACTCAGCATGAGGAGACAAGGAAAAAGAATTTTTTAGAGTAGTAATTAAATTTAGATATATTGTGGACGCGTCCTTGTTCGTTGTGGGTTGACATGGTGGTAATATCACGTGATGTAAAATATTTTAGGGTTAGTGGGTCCATGGGTGTCCTCCATGGACGAGTTGCGAACGGCCGGGCCTTTCTGCAAACTCTGATCCCAAAATTAGGGCAGAACACTGAGTGGGTTGAACCTACAAAGTTGAAGGCAAGCTGTTACGATACGATCCTTTGTATGGTTGACCGAGCTCGGGAGCGAAACCTGAGGTACGGTCCGAGGTTACTGAGCAAGGTTCAGATGGGGAGGTCGGAGTGGGACTTGGCTTCAGCTTATGTGCTGCGCTGGCCCTACTACGAGTCCCAACTTCGGAGGTAAACGAATAAGAGGTGAGGTTTGGCTTAAGAGGCGGAGGCTTAGAAACTAGCTAAGGATCAAAGGGTATGATAGTTGATTTTCAGACTGAAGAGTAGGAATGTATACAAGGGATTTATATACGGGCGAGAGTAATGGTCAGGGGTGAGCATATATGGGGGAATCAGGGCGAGGTCAATATACTAATGATGCGTGATGGAACAGGATAGGTAACTAAGGGGACTCGGGCATGGAATCAAGCTCGGATATGAGCTTGGGCTCGGGCTTAGAATCACAGGACTTGGGCATGAGTATCACAAGGCTTGGGCTCGGAAAAAAGGTTGTACTGGTAAGTAACTGGCCAAAGGCCGGGTCCTTACACAAGCCCCCCGTTCCAAACCTCAGCTCGGCCTGCATTTTGGGCTGAGTCTAAGTACAACTTACAGTCTTAACAGTTGGTCATGGCTGATGGAGAACAAAGGTGGACAATGCAAAAGGGTGAGGGAACTTGGCAAATAACCCCAATCAGTGAATGAAGCAAACAAGGATGTTGAAGGCAGATGGGTTGGATGGAGGTGGATTATGCCAAAATAAATGGATCATGACACATATGTCCTACAAGCTTCATCGCTTCACACTTTGAAAGATTTGTTTGAAGATTTTGAGACAGGGCCATGGACAAGACCATTGAACTTGCTGGTACATGCTATTTGGCTGACTATAACTTGTGTTCAATATATGTGCTGGATATTTATGCTGGAGCTATGAGATGGTCTGGTATTCATAACAACATATAGGAATATAGTAATATTTATAGGAGAATAATAGATGTTATTAGAAGATTTTGTATATTTTTAAACATCTCGGAGATATGTATACATATGCGAGAGTATTAGACTACAATATAAAGTAATAGATACTTGGATAGATAACAGAAATGAGTAGGAGTATGTAGTTATAATGAGAGAGTATTAGATACAATAAGTAATAGAATTGATAGATAGAGAGTATTAGTATGAATAGTTATAATGAGAGAGTATTAGACTACAATATGAAGTGATAGTACTTGGATAGATATGTTATTATATGGCAGAAGGACATTCCCGGTCAGGACATTCATCATCTTACTCCCTTTCATCATGAACTATTTTCCTATCTATCATTTCACAAGCTAGGACCACATACTCCTATTATCACCATCATCTATTTAGCCATGCCTGAAGTATTATGCCATACAGCATCATTAGTGACATCATATCTCTATTTATAAGTCCAAACTATCAGCAGCATCACTTTGCACTATCCATAACCCTATCTACAACCCCTGTATCTCACAGCCTAAATAGCTGGACTTTACACACAATAAAACAGTTCTTCATGATTTTATTCAAGGCCTTCTTTGAGTTATAAGCCACCTAGGATTATCTTTGGGTTTTTGTCACTTTATATGTCTAGGCCTCAAGTTATAGGCCTCACCTTGCATTTCATTCTTAGGCCTTGGACTATTCATTCTATTCCTATCATACAAAGCAACCGACCTTCGACCTCACCCCAAGCAACTCTTATCAAGATATTTGTAATAGATATGAGTAGGGAGTATTAGTATGAATAGTTATAATGATATAGTCTATATTAAAAGTTGATAGAAAAAATAAGAAGATGGATTCTCATTGGCAGAGCTGCTGGGGGGACAAAAGAAGGATTATCTATATCCCAACAATAAAATTGTTATATACTCTCACCCTCTTCTGTTCTACAATCTGAGAATAAAATGGGTGAAGCTACACGTAATAAAAAGTTTCAACCATCTGCCTATGGAACTAATTAAGAACAGAAATCAGGGGTGAAAGGGAAAGCCGAGGAAACCTGAAGGAACCCGCAGGTTCCCAAGCAAGTGCTGAGGCTGAGGCCTCGAGACTGGACTTGGGAACGGGTCTTAACACCAACCCCCTATCATGGCTCGTTTATTATGTCCCAATCCGCCTCCATTCAACCCATCACCTAGCAACATGTCCATTTGGCTCATTCACCATTCAATGTGTTTGTTGAGCACCTTCTCCATTCGTACCATTTGCCATCACTCCTTCCATCAGCCATGACCAGTCACCCCTGACCAATGCCATGATACACCACTATCCCCATCATCTGTCACCTCTTGACCCACACTGGTGCTTGTACGGTTGGGAATTATTCACACAACACCCCACCCACCTTTGATGCAGGGTCAAGTCCTTGGGCCAAGAGACAGCATGGGTTATAGGAGACATGCAGGTCCCAAGGCATGCTATCCCAATTTGCTCTTTGCTAGCACTACCCCACCATTTCATGTTCATATCAAACAGTTATTTGTATTGTATATGTGTCTTGTCTATTATGTATCCCAGCCCCATGCCTCCTGTGTCATTCTACACCCATCACCACCCCTCTTCTATTCACTGCCACCTTGCCCTCTCTGGTATAAGTAGCTTGCATTCACATGTATATTCTCTAGTTCAATTATCATACATCTACCTTGTGCACTTTGCCACGTCCTGATTGTTATAAAAAACATTATTTCTTTCCCACACTTTATCCCATAAAGCTCTGACAAGACATTTCCATTACACTGCACCACCTGCATCCTTGATCACACATGACCATCCACTCAAACCCACAGACCCTCGATGATTCCCACACAAGTCCATACATACATCTCGGAATTGTCTATATGCTGGACAAGGTACGGACACACATGAGGCTGGGAGAGAATATTTGAACCCGAGTGGCTCTGATCCGAGGAGTAGTCGCTGGCTAGTCCAATCTACTCGGACATTTTCCTTTCCTCTTAAACTCCACATTCCATATCATCCCATTTCTCTTCTGATATCAATCCCCCCTTCCATGTGTTTGTCTGACTGATGCATCAGTAGATAGATCAGTAGTCGGTACATCATCTTCTGGATCACAGGTCATATGTTTGTTCATACGCGATCTGGGACATGTACCTCCATAGACTCGTATCTCCTAGATAAATAGCTCAGCCTGTACATTGAAGAACCTTAGTCAATTAGAACTCACCTCCTTCAAAGCATTCGATACTTCATAGGCGCATATATTGCGTAGAAGTGTATACACCTTGTATACACTGGAGGCATAGTAAGGTTTTTTGGTCCAAAAAACTGTGAAAAAACTTTGAAGATTTTCCAAAATTTTTGAGTGCTTTTTATATAAAAAAAACTTTAAAAAAATCTGGAGTTTTTTTAAGAATTTCTCAATCCCAAAAAAGTGTGATAAAACTGTAAAAAAAAAGTTCAAAAAACTTTAAAAAAACACAAAAAAATTCAAAGTTTCTTGAGACTTTTATGAATCAAGAAACTCTGTGAAAATTTTTGATTTATTTCAAGATTTTTTGGGATAAGAAATCTTGAAAATATTGTAATAAAAATAGCCAAAAACTTGGGAAAAATTTAAAGTTTTTATTAGGGTTTTTTTTGGTATGAAAATCCTTGAGAAACTGAGGTTTTCCAAAGGTAAAAATTCTAATGAAATTTACGGTTTTTTTTAGAATTTTTTGAGCAAGAAAATCGGGAAAATATTGTAAAAATAAATGTCAGAAAATTGTAAAGAAATTGAAAGTTTTTTTCAAGGTTTTTTAAGGGTTTTTTAAGGGTTTCTTTGTGAAAAATATCCTTGAAAAATATCAAGCTTTCGTTATTAGGGGGTTTCTTGGCTCAGCTAATTACACCTTGGTTACCCAGACTGCCCCCAAGCGGCTGGGACCGCTATATCTGCCCTTTCGCTATGTGCTGACTAAGCTCTCCGAGGCGCGTCCGGCACTGATGGATGGTGGTCACGTGACCGCATCAATGGAGAAATGGTCTCGATCTAGAGGACAGCTGTCTCAAAAGTCTTCGCTTTGGAGATAGATTAGAGTAGACAATAATAGTAGACTCCCAATGAAGAATTGGAGAAAACTATTGAGATTTAAGTTCTGTAGCTATCAAACAAAACTACAGATACTTCAGGGGGTGAAACAGTAAGTTCTGGATAATCGGTTCGTACATTTGTGGTAGCTACTTATACTATAATAGTGATAACTACCAGTGTTCAGGATAATGGGTAAATGGGTCAAAAAACTATGTGTAACTAAAGGGGTGACTATGTGTACCCATAAAGATGGGGATAATGACAGGGTGTTAGGCTTTGGAATAGTGTCTTGTACTACTATACAAAGTTCCTGTCTACATGGTAATCAGCTGGTCGTGTCATGGAGCTCATAGAAATATAAATTAAGTTTCTCTTGCGTAGCGTAAATGCTACTCTTGGTGATTGGGCCACTGTCTCTGTATGGGGCAGCTGATTGAGCATATGTGCTTGGAATGGTGTTTCTGTCGTCATTCCGCAACGTCCGATGCTCCTGTGCAGTCTGTACTCCACTGCGGTGTTTGGTGCCCGCACCTCCTCGGTGCTTTGCACCACCCAGTACAATACCATGGATGCTACCCTGTATGTTAACCAGTACACTACCCTGTGCCCTACCCTGTATGCTATCCTGTAAGCAACCCTGTACGCAACCCTGTAAGGTACCCTGTGGGCTACCCCATATGCTACCCTGTACACTACCTTGTTTGCTACACCATACACTGCTATGGGGTACGCTACGCTGTGAGCTACTCTGTATGCTACCCTATAACATATTCTGTGTGCTACCCCAGCCCTTTAGCGCCCAAGAGCTCACGCGTCGAAGTCATTTCAAACTCCGCTGGGTGCAGCCGCTTGTGAAAATAGAGATAACAAAATGAAATGGAAAGATAGGGAGTGACTGGAAATTTTCGAAAATAATCAGAGAGTAAATGCATGGTACAAGAACAATGTGAGAAGAGATTGAAACACCATACAATAAATCGAATATATTATGCTTGATTTTGGTGCAGGAGCATAAATTCACCCAACAGGTATGCTGTGGTGGCAGCCAGCTTTATTCCGAGCAGGCAGTAGAGCTCCTGTGTCAGTTCCACAACAAACTGCAGACCTCTGTCAGAAACGACTTGCTTTGGGAGCCCATGCAACTTCCAGACATGTGCAAGGAACAGGCGGGCCACTCCGAGATCGGAATGAAGTGGGACACCTTGCTTACCAAGTCCATGATGGTCATGATTGCATCGTAGCCGTGAGACTCGGGAGTTCAACAATGAAGTTGACACTGATGGTGTCCCAGTGGGATTCTGGAATGTGGTGATGCCATTAGGCACTGTGTGCATCTGTTAGGTCCTGCGGCACGTGGGGCCACCTTCTTCTTTTCCCATCGCTTTCATTGTCAGGTGGGAGTGCCTCTCCCTACGAGTGTAGGGAGAGTTCGAGGATGAGTCGTTATGTGACTCCTCCTCCTGGCTTCAATGAGCCAGGTCAGGCTTCGGTTCCAAGGTGATTCTGTTTACCCTCGGTTCCTTGCCTTTGCTTGGTGCTTCTTAGCATTGAACGATACCTTGCTGGTGGGGATGATATCATTCCCTACGCAGATTGTCCCTGGAATTGAGAAGTCCAAGGTGATGCTGAATCTCCTTAGGAATGGCATCCCCAAGATCATGTCATAATATTTGATGTTGGCTATATCAAAATACTCGTCGTAAGTTTCACAACCAAATTTAATGGTTGTGTTCATTCCATAGTTGATTGTGGAGTGACTGCCCATGCAGGCTAACTGCAGCACAATTGGCTGGTCCAGGATGAATGTTTTCATCCCTGTGGCACATGTGAACTTGGGGGATAGCAGCACCCCTTTGCTCCACTATCAAGCAGGCAGTGGGCCTTCACACTGTTTGTTTCCCAGTACCCAAAGAGGGTACGGTTTTTGTTTCGTTGGCTGCATTGGCCACGTCTGGTGCTTGCTTTGATGGTGATACACCAGTTAAGCCGCTTTGTCTGCTGTGGCCGACGTGCATGTGGCCATGACTTTTGTGGCAGTTTCGTCCTTCAGCACGATTCTGATCACACTGGATCTGTAGGCGGTCATGTGATCTTCCACCTCTTTGTCCCATTCATAGTATTGGGATGGTTCGGGTTCCCACTCATCAGCATGCGCGTCTCTGTTGTCCAGAAACTCATTGGGTTGTCATTGCCATGGATGAGGGTAAGCTGGGAGGAAATCACTTGGCTGAGGTTCTTCAGCTTTCAACCACTGCCACATGTCTTCCTGGAAAAACCATGTCACCTCAGTGGCGTACCATGTGCTCTGACCTTATTCGTAATTCTGACAAGTGAACTGTAATAGGTACAAGCAGTATCTCATTTCTACTTGGACTAGCTTCTTCAAGTCCGCTAGGTCACTTGGATTTAGTGCATCTTGTGTGAAGTTGATTACAGCAAATATCTCATAACTGATAATTTATCTAGGGCCTGTCCAAGTTACCATATGCTTGGGCTTTGCCTTAGGTGTGTCCGTACTGATGGCAGGGCTACTCATAGCTTGCACTTTTGGCAATCACCCCATTGTCGTGAAGAACTTCAACTACCTTTCTGAAAATTACTGCAGGCTACCCTGTACACTACACTACAATGTAACCTGTAGGCTACCCTGTATGCTACCCCATATGCTACCCCCTATGCTACCCTGTACACTACCCTGTGCACTACCCTGTATGCTAGCCAGTATGCTACCATGTGGGGTCTGCAGCGTCAGACCCTCCCTAGCATCGACGAAGCTCAACCACTGGTCAGTCAAGCCAAATAGGTTGAGGAGTCTCGACCTGAGGGGTGACATGACCCTTTTGACTCAGGGCACGAGGGCCTTCAGCCACATCCAGACATCCATGAATTTTAGTATGATAGGAATAGAATGAATAATCCAAGGCCTAAGAATGGAATGCAATGTGAGCCTATAACGAGGGTCAAGTGTGGAGGATGTTGCGGAACCAAGTCGGAGGTGGTGCAGAAGCGGCGTAGTTGGTCAAGCGACGTGGTTGTAACAACGTGGTAGCATACATGGTAGCGTACATGGTAGCATAGAGGATAGTGTATGTGGTAGCACAGCACAGGGTAGCACATAGGGTAGTGCATGATCGGCCCCTGATGGGCCCGCACGGATGTCCACCTTCGGAATGGTTCCCGACAGTTTGACTGGTGACACCTTGGCCTTCTTCGGCCCCGGTCCCTCGGTCACGTCCTCATCCTTCCGCTTCCGCTTCCCATCCAGGAAGGTGCACCGGACCTTCTGGTCCACGCACTGCTGACACATGGTCTTTTTTCCCCGTAGGCACCGGGTCTGGCGATGCCTGCATGCGTCACAAGGTTCACGCTAAAAAACATAAGTCAAAAAATAACAGAACCACCCCAACCCAAGGACTCACCTCTTCATCAGACTCGTCTGATTCCTCGGTCATTTTCCGTTTCCGAGAGCCCGAGGCTTTCGGCTTTCCCTTTGCCGCATTCCTCTCGGCTGGGTGCTTCATAGAAAGAATCCGCGCTTGCACGGTGGCTGAATCCAATGTGAACGGCTCGGGCGACGGAATGTGGATATTCTGATCCACATCGGCTTGTCAAATTGTTTCAGCTACCAACATTTCGATCAGTCGCTGGCGCTCACGTTCGAAAACTGGCCCTTTTGGTTTCCGAGCTTCGTCGGCTTTCGCCTTCAAAACCCGCCTCTCTTCCTCCCGAGCCTCCTCGGCTTTTCATGCCGCTTTGGCAATCCGCGCGGCTTCAGCCTGTGCCTTCTGTTCCGCTTCGGCTTTTTCAGCACCCTCCCACCATTTCTTCTCTACTGCAGCCTTGCGCTCCAGCGCAAGTTTCCACTTGTCCTGCAATTCCCTCATCCCCCTGCCGCTTCGCGCTCAGCCCGTGCGAGCTCCGCATCGACTTCATCCACCTCGTCGACCTCGATAGGGATTTCATGTGTCTCTGACATTGATCCGTGAAATTGATGATGATGGGAGAAGACAAGAAGCAGAATGTGAAACAAAGCTTATGTAACTACCCCGACTTGGCGATTTCCAGGATCTCGCTGATGGCCTCATGGGTTCGGCCATAAGGGGGAGGTACTGTTACGACCCGTTCCCGGATCCGGACCGAAGCTTGGCTTCGGCTCTCATTCGGGAACCTCGGTATATCTCAGCTTCCTTCAGGTTTCCCTTTGCACTTCCCATCATCCCTGATTCCCTTATTAACTAGTTCCCCATTTGTCTGCCCCTTGTTTCCCCTGACCGTTGATCCGATCATGTTCTCTTCGCGACCCTGCATGCTACTTTACTATATAGACCTCCAGTCCATGTACAGTAGCTCCTCAGTTCAGATATCAAATTAGCTTATTGTACTTAAGACCCTTTGCTTGCTATCGGAACCCGTATCTCGGCTTATAGCTGAGACCGATCCCGAAATTCGGGCGGAGCATAGAGTGGGCGCAACCCAAGAGGTTGAAGCCAAGCCTTCTGACCCGAAACCCAAGTTTCGGCCTAGTATAGCCAAACTGCGGTACGAACACAACCTTAACAGATAGCCTACAGGGTAGCTCATGGGTAGCGTACCGTGTAGCTGACAGGGTAGTGTATGGGGTAGCGCACATGGTAGCGTACAGGGTAGCGTATGGGGTAGCATGGTAGTGTATGGGGTAGCCCACAGGGTACATTATAGGGTAGCATACAGGGTAGCTCACAGGATAGTGTACCGCATAGGGGGTAGCATAAAAGGTAGTGCACAGGGTGGCACACAGGGTAGTGTATGGGGTAGTGCACATGGTAGCGTACAGGGTAGCGCATAGGGTAGCGTACAGGGTAGCATACAGGGTAGCGTACGGGGTAGCATATGGGGTGGTGTACCAGGTAGTGTACAGGGTAGCATATGGGTAGTGTATGGGGTAGTGCACAGGGTGGCACACAGGGTAGTGTATGGGGTAGTGCACATGGTAGCGTACAGGGTAGCGCATAGGGTAGCGTACAGGGTAGCATACAGGGTAGCGTACGGGGTAGCATATGGGGTGGTGTACCAGGTAGTGTACAGGGTAGCATATGGGGTAGTGTATGGGGTAGTGCACAGGGTGGCACACAGGGTATGTATGGGTAGTGCACATGGTAGCGTACAGGGTAGCGCATAGGGTAGCGTACAGGGTAGCATACAGGGTAGCGTACGGGGTAGCATATGGGGTGTGTACCACGTAGTGTACAGGGTGCATATGGGGTAGTGTATGGGGTAGTGCACAGGGTGGCACACAGGAGTATGGGGTAGTGCACATGGTAGCGTACAGGGTAGCGCATAGGGTAGCATACAGGGAGCATACAGGGTAGCGTACGGGGTAGCATATGGGGTGGTGTACCAGGTAGTGTACAGGGTAGCATATGGGGTAGTGTATGGGGTAGCATACAAGGTAGCCCACAGGGTAGTGTATGGTCAAGTGATGTGTTGTTGGTCAAGTGACATGGTTGTAAGAATGTGGTAGCATATGTGGTAGCGTACGTGGTTAGTGTACCTGGTAGTGTACATGGTAGCGCACGTGGTAGCGGTGGTAGTGTACATGGTAGTGCACTTGGTAGCGGTGGTAGCGTATGTGGTAGTGTGTACGGGTAGTGTACGTGGTAGCATACCTGGAGTGTATGTGGTAGTGTATGTGGATAGTGTATGTGGTAGCGGTGGAGCATATTGTGGTAGTGTACGTGGTAGTGTACGTGGTAGCACACATGGTAGCGTGCTGCTGGTAGTGTACGTGGTAGCGTACATGGTAGCATACGTGGTAGCGTACCTGGTAGGGTATGTGGTAGTACGGTAGCGTAGCTATTGGTAGGGTACATGGTAGTGTACGTGGTAGCATACATGGTAGGT
>WHVA01000892.1:0-22932 GCA_015179125.1 Gautieria morchelliformis
CCCGGCTACGGACCCAGTGGCCGGGCCATCATCACTTCATCTGACGGCACCTCTGCCGGCGCATGCAACATCGGGGCTAGCGTCCCGATTGTCGGTGCCGACCCCGACAACAACAACAACGGAAGGGCATAGCGCACCTTCCGACTCTGCGTACGGCGTCCCAGATGGATGGGAGTCCGACTCATCCGTCTGGAAGACGTACGACCCCGAACGGGCACAGCGGCTGGCGGAACAGCCAAAGAAAAAGCGCAAGAAATTGTGCGGCTCCCCCCACACCGTCAATGGGCTAGCCATTGGGAAGGAAAGCGCAATTAGCGCTTACCTAGCGGCGTCACCATCGCACACCATCAACGACCCCACCCTTCAGCGGCGGGTAGCACAGATTGAGGCCCAGTACATCGGGCCTGGCGTGGCCCTGCCTCCACCCACGGGGACAGTTGGCTCTCCCTACCTGGGGGAGGGAGTGATCATGCCACTCGGAGACCTGCCGATCTCTGAGATGGGCCTCCTACCACGGCAGGTAGGAAAGGCCCAACAGCGTCGTACTCAATGGTACGACATCTGCCCGCTCAACGACCCACGCTTCATCGAACTCATAGCGCGGGCAAAAGACACACCGCAGCTCGCGCGTACGCGTGAGATGATCGGCGTATTCAAACGCGTCGAGCGTGAACAACGCTCTTGCAATCCCAAAAGGGATTGTCTTGTGATAGCGGACGGCACCCCGCACGACATCGCAGCCATCCTGAAGGGTTGGATACACAACCCTGAAGGGATCCCATCCGCCATCTGTGACAACGCGGATGGCACCTTCAACCTAGACGACATGGATGTCTGGATGTGGTTGAAGGCCCTCGCGCCCTGGGTCAAAGGGGTCGCATCACCCCTCAGGGCGAGGCTACTCGACCTCTTCGGCTCAACAGACCAACGGTCGAGCCTCGTCGACGCCAGGGAAGTGCTGACGCCTCAGAGCACCACCCTGCGGCGCTCAATCACAGGCCCATTCCCTGTGGAGGGCCGAGCCGGCCCCGACATCCCACTTGCGGAGATCGCGAGATGGTTGGCCCGCTACGCCAGAGTCACTCGCGAGCGAGCGGCACGCATTGAACATTACGTTCAGCGCAGCATCACCGGCGCGGCATTCAGCGCCGCCGCCCGTGAGGGCCAACAAAAGGTCATCGAGACCAGCCATGTGAGGGCCGCGGTGCCATGACCCCTCACTCACGCTCAGCTCGAACAAGAGCTGGCGCGCTTCCGGCCCCCTCCTCAAACGGAGGACCCGGCCGTTGAGGCCATGCTCCGCGAGGACACGGGCCCCAGCACCCAACCAGAGACCGCCGCTAGTGGTGAGGCCGACCAGCCTCACCCAATCACCACCGATGACGCGGAGGTGCCCCCGGAGGAGTCATGTGCTCCTCCGGCCCCGTACAATGTCGTCGTCGTCGTATCGGCCACTCTAGAGGACTCCCTCATGGACGACCTCTATGAGTAGTAATTAACCCCTATAGTTATCTATAGAGGGGGAGGGTGTAAATAACCCGTGTATCTACATGTACATTAGTTATTACATAATCCCAGTGGGCCCCTTAGGGACCCACTGTATAGTTTATGCGTGGGAACCGGCCAGCAGTCCCCATTGTATCTTACTCTTACCTGTCACTACGTAGCATTCAGAATACCACTCATTGGTCAAGTTCTGCAGTGCCCTTGTGATACAAGGTCCTAAGATCGACATCTTTACACTCACCCAATCACCACCGATGACGTGGAGGTGCCCCCGGAGGAGTCACACACTCCACCGGCCCCGTACGACGACGACGTCATTGTATCAGCCACTCTAGAGGACTCCCTTATGGATGACCTCTATGAGTCGTAGTTGACCCCTATAGTTGTCTATAGAGGGGGAGGGTGTAAATAACCTATGTATCTACATGTACAATAGTTATTACATAATCCCAGTGGGCCCATTAGGGACCACTGTATAGTTTATGCGTTGGAACCGGCCAGCAGCCCCCATCGCATCTTACTCTTACCTGTCACTACGTAGCATTCAGAATACCACTCATTGGTCAAGTTCTGTAGTGCCCTTGTGATACAAGGTTCTAAGATCAACATCCTTTACACATGTATTCTCTATAAAAAGGACTCCTCCAGCATGTATGTTCTCCAGTTCAATTATCATATGTCTTCCTTGTGCTTCACCTGGCTCACTTGTGAACCAACTCTTGAACTCAACCCTCTCCTTGTGCCCCCACCTTTATCAAGGCCAGGAACATCACTCGTGAGTTGACATCATCAATTCTCCTTACTCCAAACCCTTGGAATTCCTCTGAGCCTGTTGGCGAAGGACGATAGTTCATTGGGGGCGCAACATATAAGTTGAAGCCATTGTCCTTTCTAGTTCCAACTTGTGGAAATCTCAATACATAACACCATCAGACTGGAGGCCACGCACACAATGTCAGCCGAGATGGACAGCAGTTAAGTTTATGGCACTGGAGACCTGGAAAAATTTCCTGACTTTGGAAAACTACAAGAAATCCTGCGGATATTCCACATTTCGGCAAAATTTCACAGTTCAGGCAATTGCATGAAAATTTAATGTTTTGTTAGAGTTTTTTGACTTGAGGAAATCCTTCAAAAATTGTAAAATTATCACCTCAAAATCTTCAAGACACTCTCAGGCATTGGGTTCCCTCCTCTAAGAAACCAAATATTTAATAATGTTTCCTCAGTTTGGAAATTCTATGAAAATGATGGTTTCCTGAATTGCAGATACCATTGTTTTTCCTAACCTGAGAAATTTTATTAAATCATGGAAGTGGAAATTCAATATTTCCTGAGCATTTCTTAAAGATATTTAGGTGATAGTTTTACTATTTTTGAAGGATTTCCTGCAGCCAAAAGACTCTGACAAATAAATTTTCATCCAATTTCCTGAACTGGGACATTTTGAAGAAATGTCGAATATCCTCAGAATTTCCATTTGATTTTCAAAGTTAGGAGATTTTGCCATGTCTCCAGGCTGATGGCTCACCCGATGCTGCGGCGTAATCCGCAGCTGACCAAAAATCTTGCTTCATCGTTACGGCGTCATTGCTGACCAAGGCGCATGCAGTTTTTACGTAATCCTGACACGCGACCCCTCGTTTCATTCTTAGACGAGACCATTGATTGCTGTATGGCGAGCCAGCTGGACAAGTCGGTACATCTTCACGCGTTTCGTGCACTTGCGCGACGATTGACCAACTGACCCTCGCATATTCCTTCTCGCGGCCCTCGACTTTCTTCCTGGTGTGATCGCGTCCGCCATGGACAAAGATTGAACAACTCATGCGATGTCAACCCATTCCTGAGCCAGCTGTGAAACAGCTGTGTCTGAAGGCGCGGGAGGTGCTTATTGAGGAAGGAAACGTGCAGCATGTGGATTCACCAGTGACGGTACGTAGAATTTCTGGACGATATTGAAACCATGACTGATGCTATGATCACGAACCCTTATCACATCGGTGACTAGATCTGCGGCGATATACATGGCCAGTTCTACGACATGTTAGAATTATTTAAAATGGGGGGCACCTGTCCCGATACCAACTATTTATTCATGGGTAAATTAAGTAATGGGATGTTGTTGGTAGTGGAGCTCACGTATGATAATGCAGGCGACTTTGTCGATCGTGGCTACTTCAGTGTGGAGACATTTCTCCTCCTCCTCGCCCTCAAGGTTCGTTATCCGGATCGCATCACTCTTATTCGCGGCAACCACGAATCGAGACAAATCACACAAGGTCGGATGAAGATCTTGGAAATGACCATGTTCTTATGAATTCATCCGTAGTATATGGTTTCTACGACGAATGTCAACGTAAATATGGCTCGGGAAACGTGTGGAGATATTGTTGCGAAGTATTTGACTATCTCGCCCTGGGCGCAGTTGTTGATGGCAGGGTGTTTTGTGTCCATGGAGGCCTCAGTCCAACCCTGACAACTGTGGACCAGGTAAGCCTACACATACTGTCTGTCATACTTTGGCTGGTGCTCGGCCAAAGTAATGGTCTCAAATGCTGCACTTAAATGGTAAAGGGGCTTGTCGAAAAGTATTAACCTTTTTCGCGACAGATTCGTGGTATAGACCGAAAGCAGGAAGTCCCTCATGATGGGCCAATGTGTGATTTGCTCTGGTCCGACCCGGACGGTGCGCCTTCCCCGCCTAAATAATTCCCTTCCAATTCTTCTCGTGGTATTGTCGTCCTTATAACCGCCTTTCAGAGATTAAGGGATGGGGAGTGTCTCCGCGTGGGGCAGGGTTTCTTTTCGGCGCGGATATCACAAAAAAATTTGCACATGAAAATGACATCGACCTCATCGCGCGTGCACATCAGCTTGCTATGGAAGGTTTCAAACTTATGTTCGACCGGACAATTGTCACGGTGTGGAGTGCCCCCAACTACTGCTACAGGTGAGTGTCACAGGGATGGGAATGCCAATACTATATGTATGAATGTCTTCTTTTCATAAGGTGTGGCAATGTCGCGTCGATATTGGAGCTGGACGAGCATCTGCGACAAGAGTATAAGGTGTTTTCACATGCATCAATAGTGAGTTATTCTTGTCTTTTCTCATCCTTTTCGCACAATCTGTTCTTTCTGGCACTCCCCTACTTTTGCTGGAGATCCATAAGATTAACATGACATCACCCGCTTTGTTATTGGTGCTATGGAACGCGAGCTCCGGTAATAATTCTCCTCCACACATATGTCCTGTTCCGCCCAGTGCCAATCTCATTCCTCTTTTTGGTCCGCGGATGGGTCGGGGAGCATGTGCCTCTCTCCCGCCGTGTTTTGGCTAGATCACTATGTTTACTCACTTCGCATCTTCACTCCTTGCTCGCAGGATATCCGATCCATACCGGCGAAACGCCCCCCGCCGGAGTATTTCCTATAACTGGTAGAAAGCTCGTGGCCTCCGTCGTGGTTATTTACAGGTCGCGCCTCAAACTCGGCTACCGGCACACCGACATCTGCGTGCCACACCAAGACCCTACAGTACGAACTCCGCGTGTATTTGTAGAGTGCTCGCGGAAGCACACATGTATCATTGTGGCATGAAATAATACCTCAGTCGAACGTTGGTTAAAGCCTCGAGCACCGTGAGGGCGATCATGTACCACGCACGCTGGTCGTCTAGAGGTGCCAATAATTGTGCTATACACCTAAGCCTTGCTCCAAAGCGTTGCTTACAGGAAAAGGCACACCACATGTCATTGATCTTGCACTACGTCTCCGGTCTATACACGTCTTAATCACGTCTTAACGAAGACTTTCCAATTTTTCTGCTTCCATCGCTTCGCGCCTAGTAACACCAGAGACGCAACGATAAATGAGGCTCCCGCAAAGCCAATTGAGCTCAGAAACGCGTCCGCTCCAGATCTATGGAGGTGGTTTTGGGAGTAATGAAGAAGCCATACGGCGATAGGCTCGGCGAACGTGCAGGGAATAGCGACCGTAAGCCAAAGGATGGAAAGGGCGGAGCCAAGATCTGTGAGTCCTACGATTTCTGTGGTTACGGGACCAGACGCCCCCCAAAATATTCCACCGAACATACCTGAAGAAGATCAGCTACAGATTATAATAGCCAGAAAAGTCCTACCTTGCACAACTGCGAAGAACGCAAGCAACCCATACGTTCTAGAAAACATCCAGATGACGAGACAACTCAGGCCGGAAATAAAGGTTACAATCGCCGCCACGTTGATTCTTCCAAATCGATCCATAACCGTTCCCGCGATGGGACGGCCCACCATTTGCCCCGCAGCCAAAATCGCCTGCAGACTTGATCCCTGGGCTTGGGTAAAACCGAGTCCGGATGTCGAGTATGTAGCGAGTGTGTAAAGCGCCAAGATGTAACCGAGATTGATGAAGAAACCCCAGAGCCAAACGTACAAGAACCCAGGGTGTAACAGCATCTGATACTGGATCGGCTCAAATTTGGCCTGGATTATGCGGACTCTACCTGGAGTGCAAAGTAAATACGATGAATTAAGATAAGTTCTAATGGAGCGAGTAATCACGAGTGGGGAGGAATGTACGTTCCAGAGCCGCATTGTGGCTGGGAATGTTCAAAACATAAAGGTATATATATTCACGCACTCTTTAGGAGAAAGATTACGGGGACCAGAATCGCCAGAGATATCAACGCGTTGATGAAGAACGCCCATTTGAGACCCAAACGCTGGATTATCACTTGTGTGGTGAGTGACAAGGTCAGGGCCCCTGCGCCTGAGCCTATGGCGCTGTTGAGCATGACCCATGCGTAGAAGCTACGAAGTATAGCGAGATAATACCTGCTGCAAATACGCCCTAGCGATATGAAACTGAGTCATTGGAAGTTGAAGCCCGTAGCGAACAAGTAGCTTACCCCGGCGAGTGCGCGCTTCTTAGAGAACCATTGGTTCGTGAGAGGGAGCGCTGGTATCCATAACTATGCACCCAGATGGAATTGTTTGAAAGATCACTCCAGAAGGGCTTACTTACGAAGCCTAGGCCCATGCCGAACATAATTCCCTGGGTGAGGAACAATTCCCAGATGCGGGTGCTGAGACCAGCGAACACTTGGGAGGTGACAAGGAAGAGCAGACCGATAACAAGCGGAACCTTAAAGTTGAATCGCTTGGATAGGTAATTGACAAATGGTGCACAGATCATTGCGGTGGACACCGAAAGACCGCCAATGAACGCAAAGTCTGTGTCGGTTGCTCCAGGAAAGACTGGCCAGGGAGGTTATTCACTAGTTAGTGAATCAAAAAAAGGTGGTGACATGCATGCATTCTTCCGGTAGAAACTCAAAAAAATGCCGAACGTTGTGTTGTTCCTGTACGATGTAAGTGGCGCGATGCTCCAAGAGATGATTATTCAAACCCCCAAGTAACCGCTGTGTGCTTTAATGAGGCAGATCGTACCCGGAACGATCAGGGAGCTTACCAGACAGCATGAATGAACACGCCACAATAACCCACCCATAGCCGCCATCTGGAGGCTCCATCGCATCATGAACCTCAGCCGTTGGCTCAATGGCCGCGCTCTTGGCTGACGATAGTTCAGACACCAACTCATGTTTTTCCATGCCAGTGTCAACGTCTTTAGCCTGAGGAGTCGGTCTGAGGGTGATAGAATGCGGCCAGCGTTCACTCACCGGACACCATGTTACGAGCTGGGGGACACTATGGGGGCGTGAAATCTCTCTGCATAGACCGACACAGTATAAGAATTATAAAGGCCGGGTTGCCGTCCGACCGCATCAGGGGGGTGGCTCCCACCGCTACGCTGCAGCCGACCAAGCTAAATATGGGATTGAACTCCGAGTCAGCAGGAGTTAGTACTTAGTACCGGTTACTTACTTACATAACTGAATCTACATTTTGAGCTATTGCGCTGCAGCCACCGTAACAGCATTTCCTCTAGACTCGTTATAAGGACTAGGGGGCACTGACTGACCTTGTAAAAACTTACATAATAACAGTAAAATGTCCATGACAGGAAGCAGTATTTGCCCGATGAGTCGCCGGGGCCTAAATTTAGGTGCATGCTTCGGACGAGAGCAACCCGGCCATTCGCACGGCGTCCATGGACACGTCCATAGACGTGTCCATGGACCTGGTAACCCTAATTCGTTAGTAAGATGAGTGTATATGTGGGTGGCGACAATAATAGATACATACCATTGCCTCATACAGGCGACTCGGGAACTCGACCGCGTCGTTCCCCATAACGTCGTGCTCGCTGTTCTTCGGATAGACGTCGGCCCTGAGCTCATCGCCCGCCACAACGAGCCGCCTTAAGCCCGCGTTTGGAAAACGTTCCTCACGGCGACCGTGTCGAAGGCTTCCCTGTACGACACATCGCACCGGCCCAGATCCCGTGTTATTTTCACATACGACACATTCCTCTTTGCCGCCTTGTCTCCGATCCTCGTCGATGGCCCAACGACGTCTGCTTTCAGTCCTGGTAGAGACGCCTGAGCTAGCTCAGCTTCCATTTGACATTCTCGTCACCTTCGTAGACCTTATTCGACACGTCAAGCCAGGTCTCATGTGGAACCAACACTCCCAGCTCACTGATCCCCCCAACACACTGCCTGTCAGCATCCATTGCTTCATGCGCCACGTGTTAGATATTACCGATGAACTCGGTAAAGTTTTGTGGGAGACATTGAAGGGGTTTGCCTGGGCGGAACCAGATGACGATACGAACAAATGGCTGGCGAAGAGGTCAGTAGCATTGCTACCTCTATTCCTCCGACACGGACCCGCCTACGGAGTTGGTGAGTCTTATTACATTGCAGGCCAGGTAGATTAGAACTAATCTGAGGATGATACTAGGATTCTATGATTTTTACGAAGTATTTGCTACTATGATGAATTGGCCCTGGTAAGTCTTGATTCCAAAAATCATAATAATTTGACACATGCGTTTATACTGCCGGCCAGGACCTCTGCAACCAACTGTGCACGCATCAAACATATCGTTTGCGCCCGACGATATCAAGCCATTCCTTCCGATGGAATGGAAACCAAAGCTCTCTCTCTACTACGATGATGTTTGGGATTCCTTTTTTTATCTATAGCCTCCTACTCGATAATGCACAATGCAGGACCATCCTCCAAGTACCCAATCAAGCGAAAACGCAAGCCGATCGACTACGACCAGCATTAGAAGCAAGGACACAGTGTATGATGGGCACTGGGCAACCTGAATGGAACCATGCATGTGAGACATGCACCCACATAATGAAGACAGAAAGCGGCGAACTACGTTCGTCAGTCCTGATATTGCCTATATTTCAATTCTGACGATTCTTATCAGGCAAAATACACTCCGTTGTTACAGACGGCGTTACATTGGGACACCCATGCTGTGCTGGTGCTTTAGACTGCAAGATACCGCTTGAAAACAATAAGTCAATCTACTGTCCACAGCACGAGTACAAACTGAAGATATGCGCGGTGGTTACCTGCAACCGAACAGTCGACACTGGTTTCAAGACATGCAGCGATCCCGAGCATCGTGCATGTGAAGAGTACCATAACAAGATGGGGAAGGCGATGTTTCAGCTCAAGTCCCGTTTAGAACGAAATAAGTAGTATTACACAATTGGTCTAGATATGGGCATGGACATGTGGCAGACATCGTAATATCCTGCGGTAAAAAGGGTCTAAAAATTTGGCCGGCCAAAAAGCTCGTGGGAAGAATGCCAAAGGAGTGTTTTTCGACGTATTTTGCCTTCCAAGTCCAAATCTGAAGTCATATTAGCCCCCAAATCTCTCAGTCACTGGCTACCAAGTTGGTGGATTTTGGTTGTCCGCGACTGTACTTACCCGCAACTGAATCAAGCGCCAAGGGCACTGGGATGTGAGAATTTGAAATCCGACACCTTTTGCCGAGATTTCTCCGCGTATTGTGCAATAGCTTAGCAACCATCTCTGCTTTCTTTCTGGAGCAACCGCGGCCGTACATCTAGTCGTCCTTATCCCCTAAATATATATGCTGGTACATGGCTCATGAGCTTAAGGCTAATCGGGTGTAAAACATTTAGCGCCGTCGCGCGTCAATCAGCCCGCTTAAGTCCGATCGAACAAAGGAATCGATAAGGTTGACAGCGTCACATGTAACCAATGCATTTGCGATAATATATAACTATAAGTTCGTTTTCTACTACCTTTCCAACCATGTCTGCTTTCCACCAAGAGTGTGGTCAGCCCTTTGTGGAGAAGTATATGTATTTTCCTTTATGTCAAGTTACTTTCTACAGATACTAACTAGTCCGGCTGGTCTGTGTACAGCGACCCATCCTACGCATACTACGCGCCCTTCCCGGGCGAACTGGATGAAATTGGGCTGTTTCCCTTGCAGGAAGCAAGCACCAGTGCGGCGGACAACACCGCACCCGATTACTACGAGGCATCCAACGTTTCAGGCCAGGTGTTGTTACCGACAGGCAACCAAGATGACCTACCGCCCTGGCCATTCAAGGATGCCTTCGAGCAAGGGTCACATAGCGGGGCGCAACCTTCCCCCACGGTGTTGGCGCGGGATACCCAGCTGCTACCCACAGAGCAACAATGGTACGCGTCGTTTACATATGTCAGCAGCCTACCCAACAGAACATGGGGTTGAAGTACCCTCTGGCTCACGGCTCCTACTTATACCTACTGGAACCGCCAGGAATAACGGTAGACCCTCATGCATGTGATGAGCGTTTTCAATGAATACATTCGCCTCTAACGGTGGTGACCCATAGGGTTTGGCACTGATTTGCGCTCCACCGTGACAGGTAGCCGAAAATTGCCGATGGGAAAAGCTGACGACAGAAGCGGGCCAGTGCTTCGGCCGCTCAGGAACACATCGGAGGCAAACTAAGACCTCATGCGATTAGATGTGGACACATCAGACATCCGAGGGTCAAGTCGGTGGCCGGGCTTTCATCCAACGGGGCCATGGCTTTCCGTAAACAAATACAACCACGGAACGGGCGTTTTTACTAAAACGTTTGTGCCAAGAGCGCAGCCAATCGGAGGTGGGATCTGCACATTTGCAAAGTGCACGTGACATACATACATCATATTTTTACGAGCGTTGTCAAAATCTACCAGGTTTATTCACGGCGAAACCATCATGGAGGGTATTATTGACGATCTCAGAGGTCCATATATAATCTAGTGGCTTTCAGCATAGTCAGTCCCCGCTCTCGCTCAAAATTTTAAGCACGGCACTCCTTCCCAATAGCCCCGTATCAAAAATCATGCGGGACTTTGAGCCACAGACTTCATCCCCATCATATCAGCATTCCTCAAGCGTAAATTTCCAAAATATCATACAAGCGCATGATCATTACACTCCAATCAATCCAGCGGATAGATAAGAGTACCATCCAAGGCACCATCCGCGTGAGGCCGGACAGCTGAGAAACCAGCCCAGTTTGACACCGCACTCATCCATCATAACCAAAAGGCCGGCGCACTCGGTGAGCAAATCTACATTATCCAAGGCAAGCCAATACTCACGTCTACTAGGATATCGCGCTGCCGGCGTGGGCGCAATCTTTCGCCTTCCGCCGGAAATCGATTATCCTCACCCCGTTGCCTATGTTGAGTGGCATTCCGCCTTCCGCACCGGTCGGTGGCTCCGATATTGTACGCTGGACGTGTTGCCATTGTCAGCCTCAGCTCATTTCGGCGAAGTTGCCACTTGATACCGCGGTTCGGCCCTAAAATCGATAGAACGTTAGATACGAATAATTAACTGGATCGATGCGTGCAATTTTATGTTAGCGATTTCATAGATTTGTACACGTGCCAGTTTTTTAACGACTAGTTGCCGTCCTGTTGGTGTCCTGAGTGTGGCGACAGCTCGCCAAAGCGTATATTTTAATTTAGGCCCCGGCGATCGGCAACTACCGTGTTTCCTGATCTAGTAGTGTCAGTGACTAACTCACAGACCAACACCAACTCACAGACCAACACTAACTCACAGACCAACACTAACTCACAGGCCAATGACCTTTTACTGTACTTATGTATGTTTTTACAAGGTCAGTGCCCCCTTCCTTATAACGAGTATCGAGAAATATTGAATGCTATTGTGAGTGCAGCGCAATAGATCAAAATCTACATTCCGTTACTGTAATATGTAACCGTATTAAGTACTCCTGCTGACTCGGGGTTCAATCCCAATCGCCCTGATGCGGTCGGACGGCAAGCCGGCCTTTTATAACTCTTATACTGTGGAGAATTTCACGCCCACTTAGTGTCCCCCTGCTCGTAAGATAGTTCCCGGTGAGTGAAGGCTGGTCGCATTCTAGTATCACCCTCAGACCGACTCCTCAGGCTAAAGACGTTGATGCTGGCATGGAAAAACATGAGTTGGTGTTTGAAGTATCGTCAGTCAAGAGCGCGGCAATTGAGCCAATGGCTGAGGTCCATGATGCGATGGAGCCTCCAGATGGCGGCTATGGGTGGGTTATTGTGGCATGTTCATTCATGCTGTCTGGTAAGCATCCTGATCGTTCCGGGTACGATCTGCCTCATTAAAGCACACAGCGGTTACTTGGGGGTTTGAATAATCATCTCTCAGAGCATCGCGTGCCACTTACATGGTACAGGAACAACACAACGTTCGGCATTTTTTTGTGTTTCTATCGGCAGAATGCATGCATGTCACCACCTTTTTTTGATTCACTAACTGGCGAATAACCTCCCTGTCCAGTCTTTCCTGGAGCAACCGACATACACTTTGCGTTCATTGGCGGGCTTTCGGTGTCCATCTCAATGATCTGTGCACCCTTTGTCAATTACCTATCCAAGCGATTCAACTTTAAGGTCCCGCTTGTTATGGGTCTGCTCTTCCTAGTCACCTCCCAAATTTTCGCTGGTCTCAGCACCCGCATCTGGGCCTTGTTCCTCACCCAGGGAGTTTTGTTCGGCATGGGCCTAGGCTTCGTAAGTCCTAAGCCCTTCTGGGGTGACCTTTCAGACAATTCCATCTGGGTGCATAGTTATGGATACCAGCATTCCCTCTCACGAACCAATGGTTCTCTAAGAGGCGCGCACTCGCCGGGGTAAGCTACTTGTTCGCTACGGGCTTCAACTTCCAATGACTCAGCTTCATATCGCCAGGGCGTATTTGCAGCAGGTATTATCTCCCTATACTTCGTAGCTTCTACCCATGGGTCATGCTCAACAGCGCCATAGGCTCAGGTGCAGGGGCCCTGACCTTGTCACTCACCACGCAGGTGATAATCCAGCGTTTGGGTCTCAAATGGGCGTTCTTCATCAACGCGTTGATATCTCTGGTGATTCTAGTCCCCGTAATCTTTCTCCTAAAGAGTGCGTGAATATATATACTTTTATGTTTTGAACACTCCCATCCACAGGAGCCACAATGCGGCTCTTGAACGTGCATTCCTCCCAACTTGTGATTACTCGCACCATTTTTCTCTCGTTTAGCATGTATCTTAATTCATCGTATTTACCTTGCACTCCAGGCAGGGTCCGCATAATCCAGGCCAAATTTGAGCCGATCCAGTATCAGCTGCTCTCACACCCTGGGTTCTTGTACGTTTGGCTCTGGGGGTTCTTCATAAATCTCGGTTACATATTGGCGCTTTATACACTCGCTACATACTCGACATCCGGCCTCGGTTTTACCCAAGCCCAGGGATCAAGTCTGCAGGCGATTTTGGCTGTGGGGCAAATAGTGGGCCGTCCCATCGCAGGAACGGTTATGGATCGATTTGGAAGAATTAACGTGGCGGCGATTATAACCTTTATTTCCGGCCTGAGTTGTCTCGTCATCTGGATGTTTTCTACCACGTATGGGTTGCTTGCGTTCTTCGCAGTTGTGCAAGGTAGGACTTTGCTGGCTATTATAATCTGTGGCTGATCTTCTTCAGGTATGTTCGGTGGAATATTTTGGGGGGCGTCTGGTCCCATAACCACCGAAATCGTAGGACTCACAGGTCTTGGCTCCGCCCTTTCCATCCTTTGGCTTACGGTCGCTATTCCTTGCACGTTCGCCGAGCCTATCGCCGTATGGCTTCTTCATTACTCCCAAAACCACCTCCATAGGTCTGGAGCGGACGCGTTTCGGAGCTCAATTGGCTTTGCGGGAGCCTCATTTATCGTTGCGTCTCTGGTGTTACTAGGCGCGAAGCGATGGAAGCAGAAAAATTGGAAAGTCTTCGTTAAGACGTGATTTAAGACGTGTATAGACCAGAGACTTGGCGCAAGATCAATGACATGTGGTGTACCTTTTCCTGTAAGCAACGCTTTGGAGCAACTTGGCTCAGATGTATAGCACAAGTATTGGTATCTCTAGACGACCAGCGTGCGTGGACCATGATCGCTCTCACTGTGCTCGTTACCTGCCGTAACAACGATGGACAATTCCGCGTGTATCGAGCTCTTACCTGGCGCGCAGCTCGGTGGTACGCCCCAACGGAAACCGGCCGGCATGCTAGGCAATGAGTAAAGCGGCCACTGCTTATAAGTCTGGCAAGGTAGGCGAGGACAAAGATGAACAGCTCTTGCGCGACATCGTCGACAAGTATAGCAAACACGCTTCCTTCGCTGTTAACCGCACACCTACCGTCGCCATGGAAGGCCGCTTTCGGCATCAACCACTATGCAGGCAGCTGTTCCTACGATGCATCAAACTTCGTCGAGAAGATGCGGATACGCTCTATTCAGCGTTCGTGCCCCTCCTCCGGAATTCTACCGAGACATTCATCGCCAAGCTTGTATCGGGCCCCTGGCCACCGAGATGCATTATCAGGACAAAACATTGTGGTGCAAGCACAGGTCTCCTCCCGGCCACTTCGTCAACCTATACTCAGCGGCCCGATGATGCCGTTCTTCCGGACCCTTACAAGGTATAACCTGTTACGATGCAGCTTAATCTCAACACGCCTATGCATCCGTCCCAATGATTCCATGTCACCCAATTCTTTCGACAAGCGGAGAGTAAAGGCACAACTCCGGTCCCTTCTGTTGCCCGACATGGTTGCGCGGCGTGCGACAGAGTATGTTGCGGATTATGAGCACGAGAAGTTCTGCGACCGCTATGTTCCCACCATGCGTGGAGACGTTCCGTTACGCATCCGGCAATGCGTACAGGCGAATGGGTTGCGGGAAGGCCAGGACTATGCCCTTGGGCACCGGTCGATTTGGTTGGCCTATGGTGCGTGGAAGATTATCGAGGACGGTTTGCGGGCAGTAGAGAAAGAGCGCCGAAAGGCAGGGTTAGGTGGTGATGATGAGAGCGTGGCGCACGACATTGGGGATGACGCTACGACCGATCACGAGGGTCCCACCTGGAAAGCTGGAGGTGGCGCGTTTGGCGAAAGTTCCGACAACCTCGTCCGAGGCATGCACCCCCAGTCTAATGTATTCCATAATGCTCCTGGAGGGTACGGCTCCGGAGGGCTCGCGACTCCCAGCCAGCAGGTGTATACCCATGGTCGGGACGAAAGTGGCTGGGGCTCCGAATGGGACGTGAAGCGAGGCATGTCGCCCCCGACGGACAAGGTTGCTGAATCGAAAGAGTCAGCGGGCTTAATCGTCAACGAAAAGCAGAACACAGTTGAAGAGATACCACAGACACGCTCGAGACGTTTTTGGATCGTTGTGGTATGGTTGTGTACATGGTGGATTCCATCGTTCCTCTTGCATCACGTCGGGCGTATGAAGCGCCCCGACGTCCGCTTTGCATGGCGTGAGAAGGTGACCATCTGTTTTCTCATTTTATTCCTTTGTGACATTGTCCTGTTCTACATTATCGTGTTCGGAGTACTGCTTTGCCCTAATTTCAACAAGGCATGGGCAAGCAACGAAGTTGCTCAACACGCTGCAACAAATAATCTCTGGGTGTCCATTCAGGGCCAGGTCTACGATATCACGAACTTCCAGGGTGACCACAGCGACATACCAGCTGAGCCCGTCACCAGCGACGTATTGTTGCAGCTTGGCGGCCTCGATCTTACCCCTTACTTTCCCCCGCCTCTCGTATCCGCTTGCAGCGGGCTTGTCTCGGATCCCCGCCTGGCCCTCAGAGCAAAAAACGTCACTATTATATCCCCCCAGGCTGTTCATACGTCAGGTGTTCAGCAGACAAATGTCGGTACGAAATTGGATCAATCAGATTGGTATACCAGTATTTTTCAGCCCAAGATCAATCAATACCACAAAGGTCCACTTGTTTGGGATACAGGAATGATCAAGTCAGAGGCCGACAACGGTGACAGGTACGCGTCTGTCATCATCATGCTCGTGTTTCTTTGCTGATAATGTTTTGCGACAGGGTCTGGGCCATTTGGAACCAGGGCATTTACGATCTCACAGACTACTTCAACTCCATCACCGTCTTCCAAGGCGACAATTCGTTCTCTTTTTTGAATTCCAATATTACCGATATTTTCAAGCAGCAGCCAGGTCAAGACATCTCCAGTCAATTGAATAGTGTTCTTGGTCAAATGGACAGCAACACCAGAAATATGAACACGGCCTGCCTCCAGCGTATGTTTTATGTGGAACGAAGGAGTAAATATGATCTGATATTCCACATTGATCTCAAGTAGATCGTTCCTTTATATACAAATTATAATGTCCATTATATTACCAATCCCTTCGAGCTGCTGTGCCGATGCGATGCCGGCGCACCAGCAACCCGGGGTCGAGAGCGATCTCGAACCTCCGGCTAAATGCGTGCCGGCTCTGCCTCGGCAGTGTCATCGTCCCGATTACTAACACTCCCCCTCAGCGAGAAGTCCCTTCGGTAAAATCCTAATTTCCCTAATAGATACCTATGTTGGTGCATATCTAATCCCTTTGTAAATATGTCCGCTACGTTCTCCTTCGTCGGTACGTATGTAAGTGATGCCTCGTGAGAGGCCACTTTCTCACGGATAAAATGATATGCGACATTGATGTGTTTGGTACGTGCATGATACGTTGCGTCATGCGATAGTGTAATGGCGCCTAGATTGTCTGATCGAAGTGACGTGGGCTGGGTTTGATCGATTCCAAGTTCCTCGATAAAACGTCTCAGCCAGATTAATTGCTTGGCGCCCTCGGTAAGTGCCATGTATTCGGCCTCCGTGGTAGATAGCGCGATCGTTCGCTGCTTCTTCGAGCTCCATGCAATGGTTCCTCCTCCTAGCATAGCTACATAGCCACTAATAGATAGTGCGTCGTTTCTATTAGCATAATCCGAGTCGACAAATATTTCGAGGTCGAGACCAGCGTCTCGTCGGAATGTTATGCCGTCGTCACGTGACCCCTTGAGGTACCTGAGCGCGTGCTTGATCGCCGTCCAGTGCTCGGTTCCGTAAGTAGTAGTGAATTGGCTCAAGTGTTGTACGGTAAAAGCCAAATCAGGTCGCGTGCTGAGTGCTGCATACATGAGTGATCCGATCGCCTTGGCATAGGGTACTTCGGCAGTTGGACCTGTTGAGTCCATGGGTGTCGTGAGTTTGATCATTTTATGCAGGGGTGTAGATACCGAATGAGCCGTTGTCATGTTGAATCGATCGAGTATGATGTCGATGTAATGTCCTTGAGACATGATTAGCGTTCCCTCATCCCTATTCCTCTCAACTCTAATTCCCAAGATTTTCTTCATTTCTCCTAAATCTGTTAAAGGGAATTTCCCATGAAGCTCCCCCTTGAGCTTAATCATCCCTCCTTTGGAGTCAGCAAATAGTCCAAAGTCGTCCACATATACTGATATGACTTCGATTGAGTCCTTATCTTGTCTGATGTAGACGCATTCATCGGCTGTACTTTGATGGAAGCCGAGATCGAGTAGTAATTTGCGTAAGCGCTGATGCCAAGCTCGTCCCGATTGTTTGAGTCCGTAGAGCGCTCTGTATATTCTTAGAACACGTCCAGATCCATCATCAAATCCGTCGGGCTGGCGCATGTAGATCTCCTCATCTATAGTTGAATTGAGGTAGGCGCCTTTGACATCCATCATTTCGATTTCCCAATCGAGTGTGTTTGCGATCGCCAATAGAACACGTAGTGAATCGAATTTGACCACGGGTGAAGTTATCTCGTAGTAGTCCATTCCTGGCCTCTGTGTGAATCCTTGAGCCACGACCCTTGCTTTAGCCTTATCAAATTGTCCATCCGGTTGCGTTTTGACGGCGTATACCCATCGGCAACCGATAGCTATTCGTCCGGGTGGTAGTTCTGTTAGCTCCCATGTTCCTAACGTCTTGTGTTGGTCCATCTCAATTTCCATCGCTTTCTCCCAGATCGGCGCATCATCACGTGATACCGCCGCTCTGTAATTCTCAGGTTCAGTGACGATTTCTCTCGTTATGTAAACCTGCTCGGTGCGTCCTGAATTATTCAGTTTCCGGTAATCCGGCCTTTGAGTGATACGCGCGCTCCGTCGGATCTCTGGAGCTGGCGCTTGTTCAGGTGGATCAGGAACGGGTGTCGTGTGGGGTGATGACGTCTGTGGGGTAGATGTGATCGGGTCCGGCACATGCTCGCGCGGTGAGTGCTCCCCCTCGAGCGGTGCCGTGTCATCATCGTCGTTGTCTGGGATAGGGTAGAGTCGGTTGTCATTTTCGTCGAATGTGATATTTCTCAAAATTTGAACATGTTTTGAGGCTTTATTGTAATACCTCCATGCTTTTGCATGTTCTGCTACTCCGACGAAGATGTGTTCTTCTGCTTTTGGATCAAGTTTAGCTCGTCGTTGATCCGGCACCATAACCCAACAATTTGTCCCGAATTCCTCTAGACGTGCTATGTTCGGCTTCTTGCCGAATAGTGCCTGGAACGGCGTTGCGTCATCTCCAAGCGCTCGCGTGGGTGATCGGTTTTTGATGTAACACGCGTAAGCCACGGCCTCGGGCCAGAGTATTTTAGGCAGGTTCTTGGCAAATATCATTGCCCGTGCGTGCTCGAGTAAGGTTCGGTTGAGTCGTTCAGCGATTCCATTCTGGGCTGGGGAGTATGGAGCTGTAGTCTCCATGATAATGCCATTTTTTGCACAAATTCCTTGAAATTCTTATTGACATATTCCCTCCATTATCTGAGCGAAACCTCTTCAGTTTCTGACCTGTTTGGGTCTCGAGGAATGCCTTGTATGTCTCGAAGTGTTTGAGCGCTTCATCTTTGGCGCTCCCAAAATAGATGACCGTGTACCTCGATTTGATGTCCGTGAAAGAATAAAAGTATTTCTCACGCGATGGTCCCTCGGTCTGGGCAGGTCCCCATACATCGGATACTGTCAGGTCACCGACCTGTTCTACAGTGTCCTCGGCTCTTTTGGGGAACGGCTCCACATGCCGCTTGCCTTGTATGCATGCTTTGCACTGGCTCGGCTCGTTTGACTCGTCGATCTCAAGTCCGGTGACTAGATCGTTAGATTTCAACAACTTTATGGAGTTTATATTGACGTGCCCTAGTATCCTGTGCCATTTATCCCATGACCGTCCCTTTGCCGCTGCGGCAAAGTCCCGTGCCTCGACTGATCGAGTGACCCGTGCCTTCATACAGAATAGCCGCCCGCGCTTCTGTCCCTGTGCAAAGGTAACTCCGGCGCGTGATTTGAATTCGACGCCGGTGCCTGAAAAAGTGGCTGTGTTGCCCTTATCAGTCAGACGCCCTATGCTGATAAGGTTGTTCGGCGCATCCGGTGCATGCTTGACGTCACGTAGTTCGATCGTGTTCGTCTTGGCGCCGATCTTGAATTCCATGTATATAGTGCCTCGGCCTTGTGTATGTAGTACCGCGCCGGGTGAAATTCCTTCGATTTCCGATGGCTCCTCGGCATAGCTAGCGAAATCATTTCGGCTTCGAGCTATATGTGTTGTTGCCGCTGAATCGGCTAGCCAGTCGGATGCGGATATAGCACTGTATGCTACCTCCTTAGACACAAATGCGAAGTCTTTTTCTTCTGCTTGTTTGACTGTTTCTTTGTTCCCTGATTTGAACCATTTCGGTGCTTGGCCTTCCTTGCCGCCACCTTTCGCCCAACAGTCCTTCACGTAATGACCCTTCTTGCCGCAATTTCGGCACTTTCCCTTTGTTGCTCCTGAGTCATCTTTCCTGGTCCTGTGACGTTGTTGCGCCTTAAGCGCCGTCTGCCGTGCCGATCCAGCTTTCCGTGCTCGATCCTCATCGAGGACCCGAGCTATTAATATATCAGCTGTTGTCCCGGCTCCACTGGCGTTTACTGCCGTAATAAACGCCGACCAAGAATCTGGTAATGACGTCAGCAACGTGTTCGAGAACTCGGTGTCACTGATGTAATGTCCCCGCGCATTCAATTCCTGTTGAATGCCGCGGAGCTTGCGTACGTGCTCCTCCATGTTCGCGCCGTCCTCGGCAAGCGTCCGGAAGAAATCTCTTCGGAGATTTACAATCCCCACTGCTCCCTTTGATTCGAATATTGCTTGTAGACTAGTCCATACAGCAAATGCAGACATCGTCTGATTGATGTAAACTAGTTGTTCATCGGCAACTCTGAGGCAAATTTCTTTTCTAGCCTTCTTGTCCTTCCTTCTCCAATCGTCGATCTCCTGCTGCTCGCTCGCAGTGACGTTGTCGGCATCTGCCGGTCTCGGTTCCGTCTCCCTGCCGATAGCCACGTCCCACAGATCTGAGTCATCGAGTATCCACTCGAGCCGCCGGCGCCACGCCGCGTAATTATCCCCGTTCAAGGGATCGATCTTGTACGTGTTATTGCTACTCGACATCGTCGATCGGTTATTGAGTCGTTGGAGTATAGAGTGTGATTTGGAGTAAGCTAGATGTGTAATAGTTTAGTTATGGTCGGGGCCCATAACCTGTGGAACGAAGGAGTAAATATGATCTGATATTCCACATTGATCTCAAGTAGATCGTTCCTTTATATACAAATTATAATGTCCATTATATTACCAATCCCTTCGAGCTGCTGTGCCGATGCGATGCCGGCGCACCAGCAACCCGGGGTCGAGAGCGATCTCGAACCTCCGGCTAAATGCGTGCCGGCTCTGCCTCGGCGGTGTCATCGTCCCGATTACTAACAACAATACCGTAAATGCCATACACGCTGCTCAGAGAGTCACCAACTCAAGTTGCAGCCGCACAGGGTAACGGAGAAGTTAGCTCACCATAAAAAAAACCACGCATCCTCATTCCCATCATCATGGTAATTAGTGCAATACCTGGCCCAGTTGTCATGGGCGCTCACTTTGCAATTCACCCCAGCCTTCCATAGCCAGGTCCCACCTCAACCACTCTCGGTGATACTGCTTCTGAATACCCGAGATTCCCGTAGCTCCGAAGGAATACTCGCAACGGCGTATACGCTGGACACAATAGATCAGGATGCACGTCTCTCGTTGTCTTGGGGAAGTCGACGTTCGACAGTTGCTACTATTTCGTCACTGTGACGGTGCTGGTCTCTCGGTGAGCTCACGAGTCGGTGTCACATGAGGCATCTTGGCATCTAATACTCATAACGATGATTGTGATCTTGTCCTGTTGTGCTGTGTGTGCAACGAGTTGAAGGAGGCCGCTACTGCTAGCCCTTAGGCAACACCTTGCCAGCGTGGACTGTGGAATTTGCGCAACGTGGGCGCTATTAGCCTAGTAAAGGTGGCGGCGGTACCGCGCAAACTCCTACTCTGAAACTGGTGACGGCTACAGCTGACGTTATCGAGTGACCCGGCGTCGCTCGAGCTCTTTCAACAAAGTTCTGAGCATGATAAGGCTGAGGAAATCTCTGCGTTATTATACTTGACAACGGTCGGGTTGCGAGTCTGTTTAGGTTGCGTGTTTCCAGGACAAGCCAGCTCGTGCTCCAATAGAGTGCGCGTTAAGGTTATGTGTTCTCGCTCATGCCTTTCATCAAATACCGCTTCACTACGAACAGTATTTCGCCTCTCAACGATATTAATTGTCATTCACATCCCCTCCCACCCATCTTATGGGACTGGGACGTGACCACCCTGATCTCCCCATGGAATGGTTATCGTCACAGATGCAAAGCATGTCTTCACACATCTAGACCTCAACCCCTGATTCCTGAATCATCGATGAATTAAGTTCATAGTTCAGCGGTCTGGCGGTCTGAATCGGCTGACAGTCGCGTATCAATTGCGGGTTGTTATCATGGCGCAAAAGTCTATGACGGGGCCCGTTCTATTTCGGAGATGAAGGTAGCTTCCAAAGGAATCTCTCTCCCAAACCTTCTCGTCATGGACCCAGTGATTTTAAACAGGTCAAGGAATGGAATGTGCTGATGCATCCGTCGAGGCCGAGTCGAAACTACAAGCCTGTCCCTTGGCTACCATGCACTTCTACTTTGATTCCACATAGGCTCACCGCGCACACCGTCCTCCGATCCGCAACATACCAGTGGTTCTTGCAAAGCTCGAGCATCCTGGACCCCAACGCCTTCGCCAAACCACTCTCTCGGTACGTGGACAGTCGCCGATCTCCAACTGCTGAGATGATTACAGCCGTCACGTCTATTATTATTGGAAGCGTCGAGAATGTGTACGCCGTCTTCGATGTCCTTGACTTTTTGTCGCTGCTCGGAAGATTCATGATTGGGGCTCGGGACTTTATACGCCTTGTCTTGATGCGCGATACGAGAGTTGAGAAAGATTTAGACAGGAAAATGATGCCACATTGCCATGGATGAGGTGTTCCCTGGTGAGAGGTTCTTCTGAACCTGTGAATCAGTATGCATGACATCCATGACTCGATGCCACGTATCCCGTGTCTGGTTTCTACAAGGACTTCTTCACTGAGGAAACCATACTTGGCCTGAGGGTACAATTGGAATGCAATCCATCCGCTTCCTTGCGGTATTGTACTGACAGATAAGCAAGTTTCGCTGGATACCCTCCGAAACTGCAGTTCGCCCGTCGTACTCGAGAAAGTACTAAACCGCTACCGAGGACCCTGTATGAATTCACGCAGCTGTCAACGAGGATGATAGGCAGCATGCCCCAGCCCATTGTAATGGCCTCCGGTCTATGTTTGCACGGTATCACCGTGGATATGCTGGCTACATATCTTTGACCACGTCGGCTTCGGTATCCACGACATTACACCGACCACTGTGATGGTGACAAGACTGGAACATGTGCCACATGTTCCAGCCTGGTCATCATCACAGCCCCAAATTGGAAATCACCAGATCGAACGCGCCCATCGTATATATAAGTATGACTAGGACGAGGCACACCCACTGACACGCCAGTGCATGCTCAGACTGACGCATTTTTCTGTTTGAGAATGTTTGATCTCGGAACACCTCTGCAAGGGTAACGCGAGGGTTTTGTTTCATTATTTCGGTAGAGAAACCCTGACAGGTTATTGGCAAGACGTGCCTCACGTCTGGCTAAAAATTTCAAGGAGGCCAT
>WHVA01000893.1:0-22904 GCA_015179125.1 Gautieria morchelliformis
CTACCACTGTTGACAAGATCCGATCCATCGCCTCATGCAGCGTCGTGAACTCGTCGGGGATAAAGTGCTCTAAGAAAGAGCGGGAGGAGTCCAGGACTCTAGGCATGGGGTGTCACCGTGTCAGCGTCAGCGTCATCCTGCGCATGCATGCCTCACAGACGGGACACGCACCGAGCAGATTCACAAGGCCTACCTTGAGGAATTACGTCCAGCGCGCCGTCGTCAGTGTTGGACACCTTGAACCGCGCCATGCGTTATCATATCTCGCTGGTTTGCTGGGTGGAAGCGTCGCGTCGAGCAAGTTTGAAAATCTTTGCTCATATGTAGTTCGCTTTTCCGTGGAAATTCACTGCAACGGGTATGGCTCGCCCTCGTCGCCGTCGTTTCCTCGCCGCCGCCTCCCCTCGATACAGTAGAGGGCCTCCACGACTGCAACGCGACATGTGAGGTGAACCATCGGAATCAGAATCAGCATCAATACACAAGGCCGACGATCAGACAACAAGCAGTCCTGGCGCCGCGAACGGAGCGCTATCCACTTTTGCATCCTTAAGCGTATCATCAATATTGCTCCCCATGATCCGTGTTAGTCTTCGTAGTGATTCGCATATAAGTCTCCCATATTCCTGATCTTCTCCTCACCTACCCTGTGCCGCTGATGTCGTCGCCCGTTGGGCTCCCAGAGCCGCTTCGTTCCCCTGCGTGCAACGCCCACTGAGCGTCTGACCAGCACCCTGTCCCGTCCTGCGCCCTTCGCCGAATCCCCCATCCCCCACCCAACCCACTTCCCTCTTGTTTCAACTAATCAAGGCTCCTTCACACAAGTCACGCCCAGTGCATCACCCAGCTCCTAGCACATGCGCGTTGATGTCCAGTACTAGCACGATATAATATAGCGACATACGCTGTACCGCCGGTATGTGGCCATAACAGCTGTACGATTCACCCACACCACTTACACTGTCTATACAGAAGTTGCTCCGCCTTTCCTAGATGCTGATGTACGTCAAAAATTGTAAGGGTGCGATGATGAAAGATTATGTAATCACGGTTTAACAACATGTGCTAGAACCTGCTTCGATAAAACTCTGAGCTGTGCCACATCTACACTGTTTTCCTGTTTGGCCTCGGTATATTTGGTCAAATAGTGAAACTTTTTAGTGACTGTAACTATGTGGCCGTGACTCCGTGTCACACCCGTCTGCCGGTAACGACAATGTACACTGAGTATCAGGGCAACTCGTATTCCATGGAATAGCTCGCCCATCTATAGCTAATATCTAATGATTTTCAGTATGACGGCTCTGGCGTGGGCGGGAAATTGCAAGGATACGGTGCGACTCAGCTAGAACTGAAGTCTCGCGACATGCCATGGAATTCACCAACGAATCCCTGGAAAATAATGCTATTGTGGCCCCAAACCACTATGCTTCTGTGCTTGGATAAATCAACGTGTGGGAGAGGGCGCACTAGAGACGCGGACGATCGACGCAAATGCTCAAATCGCGTCTCGCTTCTGGAGCTGCTGCTAACTATTTGAGAATATGTCAGTGGAGAGCTCAGAACATTCACATCGGCGTATGCTGCGGCAGGTTCATGTTACTTGTGGGCTCCCGGGACCTAGGCTGTTGCCGGTACTTCGCAAAACAATGGCTAATTGTTTTACTACCGATGCCACAATACTCTGGGAAACGAGGCAAAGATTGACAGCTCATCATGAGTTTTCAGGGCCTTCCGTTGATCCCAATACGGTAAGAACACTTTGGGGTGTTTCATTTTCCTCCACTCCTCGCACGCTCTTCGGGGCGTACATCCGCTCCCATACAATGCGCTTGCGACAATGGCTTCTCTCTCCTCTGATTCGTCGATAAGCAAGTTGCATAATCTGCCACGGGATTCTGGCGGCAGCTAAGGCTATATAGTCTACGCCCCAGAGTATCTTTTCTCCCAGCCTCTCACATCTCCCCTCGCTCTCGCCGTCTCGTCCCATAACCCTGGACGCATCCCTCAACCTCCTCGCGCTCCTACACCTCGATCATCAGGACATTCACCCTACAATGGCAAAGACAATTTTCTCGGGCCGCCCACGACTACTGACCAAGAAAAAGCCTGTAAGCATGCGACTTTTCCGTTCCACCACTGTTTTCCTTCCCTCTACTTCTTCATTGGCCGTTTCCACATATGCTCTGACATATGCTCTGTTGTCGATGACGAACACGCGTGGCGAAGCATGGCAGTGGTGCCATTGGCTTACAGGACGGCTGGCTAGTCCTCTGCGTTTGTCATGCTCCCCTTGGACATGCCGTCTTCTTTATTCTCGTCCTGCTCTATGCCTCTGTCTTGCCATATACGTCTTCTGAACCTATTGATGCCCCCATAGACCACGGAACTACCGTGTCTGGAAGACGTGGATCCCACGGCCAGTAATCGAACATCAAAGTTGGTGCGCTGCCATGTTGCCTATGCAGTCATGGAAGAGTATGCTAAACTCATTCTCATCACAGCACCATATCCCCCGACTTGGTCCGCCGTGGCGATCGTTGGGTCATCAACCCCGGATTTTTCAAGCAGGCCAGATATTCTCCGGGGAGAAATCCCTCAGATCCTGCCGCAAACCGTGAATATTATCCACTGCGGCACCACCAGAGAGCATTCGACCAGTTGGAACAAAGGAACGGTGAGCAAGTGCAAGTTGCAATGTTGTTCCGGCAGTCACTCATTGTGTCCAACAAGCCTGGTCTATAAAGACTTCGCCGGACTTGGATCTCAACTTCCTAGCCGACTCATATCGCCGAGACCGCCCGGATTACCACCCTCCCTATGCTCTCATCACGATCATCATTGTGCGATCCAAGGGTCGCCGCACCAGCGGCTCACGGAACAGAGCTGGAGATCGCAATCAAGCGACGGTTTGCATATTATGCAAACCCAAGGCATGCGGAGGAGTTCTCGGTGAGTGATGTCATCTTCAGTAACTTGGCCAGTTATTCGGTGCTTCTATGATGCATTATTCATTGTTTTCGTTCCGTCACTCATGGCCGTCCTTTATATTCGTTCTTCCATCGTCCGTGCATGTTGACTCATTGACTTGTACAGGAAGATCTCAGTGAAGTGCTGAGCAGCCATCCATGGCTGACTTTGACGCACCAGCATCCAGCTGGTCATAACGCATTTGATGTGTGTTCCACATGCGGTGTTGGAAACTAGCGTCATTCTCACGTCTGTTGTGCACAGGATACCGACTGGTGGACGGTCAGGTTCAATAGGACGTCACGGAACAAGCTGGAATTCCGAAGACCTAGGAAGACTAGGTCGAAACAGGCGTCGAGGGACTCGGGCGATGGATGGGCGGATGCATCGACGAAAAGTCTTAGCGGAGACGATGCCAAAGCAGACGGTCGTAAGTCAACAGTCATGACCTGTGGCCGCGAAGCTAACAGGTGCTATGCATGAACAGCTGAAGAATGCACGGCAGAACCTCCACTGCCTGCTGCCAACGCGGCTCCGCCAGACTCCACTGGGACGAGCTCGCCGCCTCTCGCCGCTCCAGGACGGCAGAGCCCAGGATCGACTCCTGAAATTGGGAGGGTACTGGTCCGGCACCAGCTACCCTCACAACAAAACATTAGATGCCCCCTCACAGGATTTGCCTATCAGAAGGCAAACCGTTGAAAGAGGCCAGTCAATATCCGCTGTGAGGGATGGATGCAAGGACAAGGCGTGCGTGGGAAGTCCCCTGAGTCGGTGGGATACTTCACGGGCTCTTATGCCCGCGCAGCCTGTCGTCATCTGTCACGCCAGACTTACGACTCGAGCTCTCCTGAGGATTCAGGAAAACATTTACATATTCTATTCCCCTATTTATTCCCGCACTCGATGTATTCTGTCTGCTCTGCTCCTTCGAGCCATTTCCAATTTCCAAAGACCAGTGCATGTGTATATGTCATATGAGGTTGTACCGCATTCCGTCTGTTGTCTGTAAAGTACGTGTAGAGTTGTACGAGCTGTTCCTTTTTTGAGATATGGTTCCTTTTCCCTCGACCTCGGTCATGTATCTGTGACTTTACATAAGCCGGCACCCTGCATCAAATGCCTCCACTGAATCCTCTGCATGCTGTGATCAGTTCTCATGACTTTCGGCACTCAATGTTGCAACTGCGAAAAGTCACCACTCGGGACAGAAGGGACTTAGTGGGTTGTCCCCTCTCCTTAGAGCGACCATAATCCTCAATCTACACTTGCCCTTCGAGACCTGGAGTCATATTTTTGCCAGCTCCACAATAATTCTCCAGCGAAACTTATCTGCGTTTCTCAAGCCTGGCGAGACGTGGCCAATGCCACACCCCAGCTTTGGACAGACGTCCATATTCGTCATCCACACCAATTTGCCGATCCTGCTGCGCTGTCTCCAAGGCTAAAAAAATAGGGCCAGTGTCCACTTAACGTAGTGCTGAAGATCCCACTCGAAGTCCCCGAGTTGGGGCCCACCCTGGCGCTGTTGCATGGCCATGTCAGACGATTCCGAGTCCTCGACACATATGTGCCTGTTGGACACAATCCTTTTATCAATGGCATACTGCGGAGTAATATCCAAATGCAATCAGCACCCCTTCTAGAGGAGCTGAGGATCATCTTGACACTGACGAGGGACCCATACCCTCGAATACAAGGCAACCCTACTTTGAGCATGCATCTTATCCAGCTCCGTGGGTATGGAAACTACCTCTTATCTGCGTGGAGGCTTCCCCTGCCTTTATCCAAATTGCTTTCAACTATCACTGCGCTCACGATCACCGCCGCGGGTGACGACGAACCTCCTATGGTTGAGTGGATGCTGGACACCGTCGAGGCATTCCCCGCCTTATGTAAAAGCCACAAGTACTCGTACCAACATACCAGTAACCTGGACTTTCCTCCCATCCATCAACTTCCTAATCTTGAAGCGCATGGCAGATGTCACAGCTCCCGGCTGTGGCCTCGAAATATTGCAGTGTTTCGGGGCACCGAACCTTAGCTTCGTGTGTCTAGACGGAGAAACGGAGATGGGATATCAAGAAGAATGGATCGACGACCGGGTGGCTGATGTGTGTGCATTCCCAGGGATAATTCCCTCCTGCCTCAGCGAGCGCCAAGTATTCAGAGGCTGGACCTTTATCATATCCTGTTTTTGCAAGCCGAGACATACGCTTGGCTGTCCAACCAGACTGATTTCACTCATCTCGAGGAGGTGCATATCGAAGGCTCAAACCTCGCGGACTCAGCATTCATTCCACCCACCTCGCATAGTCCGTGCTTACGCAGGATCGAGCTGAGACTGTAAACATATAACAGGAAGCGGCTTGATGGCTTATATCGAGGCCAGGCAGCTGCTGGGAAACGAGGACTTACAGCTATTAGCGAGTGGATGTTCAGGCGTGGGAGACGAGCATCTGGCGCTGTTGTCTTGTCTTGGGACTGGATGTGGCGCCTGGCGCGCAATTGGCCGGGAGCGATGATTGTGGGGGCATGTAGCAAGTTTGAAGTCACCCACGCACTCGAGACCGGGGGTGGCGGATTCCGTGTGTCCGTCGGTTCCGTATGTGCTGATGCTGACGGTGTTGTGCAGCGTTCTCCGCAGGCATGGGCTTCCGTTTCGTCCTCCATTCGCAGCCCGAGTCGAAGGGTATATACGTCGCAGAGTACCTCTTCGTCGTCCTCTCCGTACGTCGTGCACAACGATGTGAATGTGGACCGGCAGCTCCTTGTAACCCCGCCTCATCACGCGTCTGTTCATCTTGTCCGACGTCACAGCAGTTTCATACATGCAGGCGTGTTTGGAGCGTCGGAGTATGGCGCACTGATGTTGTCGGCAGGCGGCCGGAGGATCGTTCTCGATATCCGGCAGCACGAGCAATGACTTGACCAAATCGCGCAACACACCCCTCTCTTCCCGCTTCTGCCTCACCCACACACCCCAGACCTGTTGCTGCGGAGCTGAAGGTGCTATGCCTGAACAGCTGGAGAATCGATGCCAGAACCTCCTCTGCACGCCGCCAACCCGACCCCGCCAGGGTTCCTTGCGACGAGCTCACCGCCGCCCGCCACTGCCGGCTGGCAGAATCCGGAATCAAATTGGGATGGTACTGGTCCCGGCACCAGCTACCCTCATCTCCACGAACATTATGATGCCCCCTCACAGGATTTGCCTATCGATAGCATTCTCCGATAGCAAACCGTCGACAGAGGCCAGTCAGTATCTGCTGGGAGGGATGGATGCAAGGACGAAGCGTGCGTGGAAAGTCCCTTCGTTGGGGTACGTCTTATGCCCGAGCAGCCTGTCACCATCTGTCACTGCCAGACTTGCGACTCGACCTCTTCTAAAACGGAATCGGTTCTTATCGCCCCCTTCGCACTCTCGATGTAGTTTTGTCCGCTCCATTCCTTCGATCCATTTCCTATTTCCAATGGCCAACTTCAACTAATTCATGTGTATACGAGTTTGCACTACATCATGTGTATTATGTAAAGAATGTACGCTTTTTCCTTTTTTAACATACAGTACGGTTCCTCTTGCGAAAGGGCTTCAAAGACTACTCTTTCCAACGCTGTCCACTTCACCGCGCGGATGGTCCGTCACTGATCTCGGTCGGGTGTATTGATGGTCGATTTTTGGTGCGCTTGTACTATCTTGGCAGTCGGTCATAACCACGAGACACAGGACGGGGTGAAGTTTAGCAGCAGTGTCGTTCGATGAGTCGAGGATAAGACTTCCCAATCACAGTTATATATTCTTGTAGATGAGGATCGTTAGCTTTTTCAGCCGAATGGCGAAATAATCGTGTGCGATCAAGGGTATGCAGAACCTAGCGTACGCAGTACACACGGTGAGAATGAGCATTTCACCTCCACCAAAATGGAAAGATTGGCTTACATGGGGCTCGCTGGGTGATACTTTCCTTAGTCATTAGAGGCGCCGAACATCCCAAATAATGATCATTGTCGCTGGGCTCACGAGCAAGAGGTCAGCAAGGATGCTGCGAGGCGCACGCACGGCACGACGCAGCTGCCGTTTCTGTTATTGGAGGAGGAAGGACAGTTTCAATCAGAACAATCTCACTTCTCATTTCTCTTATCACTCACCTTATTTTCCCATCATTCCAAGTCGAGTCGAGGCGCATACATGCGTACCATGAGTCAAACATCGAGTCGAGGCGCAGACATGCGTACCATTGAGTTAAGAGTTCATTTTCATGCCTATTATCGAGTCGAGTCATCATTCCACTGGTCTGACATCATTTATTGCATCATCTCCATCATTTATGAAGAGATTAGCCATATAGGAGCTGTTGCATCACTGTTGACATCATTATGCTCCTATCCCCTAAGTAGCATCATATTTCACATGATTATTACACTCACACATGATTATTTCCCCCTATCCTACACTGCTTAAATACTTGGACTCTAGATACGAATAAACAAGTGACTTAACAATCTTTTTCCCTAGAGCTTCGAGTTATAAGCTTCTTTGGACTATTATTGTTTCCTCCTCAACTCTTATTGCACTAAGAACATTGCTTAATTCTAGAACTCTAGAACATTGCTCTTATCTCTCACCAGAACACTGCTTGAGATCTTTATCACATCATTATTCACTCGACCCCAACCCCTTACTCTGATTTATATTAGATTAAGAGTCTCATCGACTTTTCATGGCCCAACAGATCATGACCGCCCTCCCTCATCCTAAACATGATATCCACAAGTTTAGGGATATAAAACCAAAGCTGAGTAAGGATAACTGGATGTCTTGGAAGAGAGAGTTGTTGGCTACTTCTCGAGACAGAGGCCTTTACAGAATGATCACAGGAGCAGATGACTATCCAGATGTCACCAACAGGGCTGTAGTAATCCTCAATGGGGTTGAGACTGTTGGTAATATTCCATTAACTCAACTCCAGGACGAGTGGCACGACAGGAACAATGTGGCTTATAGCCAAATACTCCTGTGTATTACCCCTGAACTCCAAACAGCCATCGACTCTACTGAATCTTCAGCTATAGCATGGGAAATCCTGACAAGGAAATTCGAGTCTACAGACCCTAGCAAAATCAGCATCATTCGCACAAGATATGAAAATTATCATATGACCGAAGGACAGTCTGTCTCCTCCTACCTCACTATAATGAAGGAGTACAGGAATCAATTGGCAAAAATGGGTGAGATCATTGCTGATTCTACCCATGCTGCCACTGTCCTCAGGAATGTACCTGAATCCTGGAGGCCTATCGCTCAAACCATCAGGATGATCACTGGGGACATAGATGTCATTGAGGAGAAGCTAGAGGCTCATGAGGCGGATTTAAGTGCGGTGGAAATATCGAATCAAGCTGCTATGGCTTTTGTGGTACAATCAAAGGGTGTAGGACGACCTAATAACTCTGCATACCCCACCACAAAACCATGGAACACCCCCTATCCAACAAATAACAATCAGAGACCATTTTACAACTGTAATAATTGTGGAAAGGAGGGTCATTCAGCTTCAAGATGTTTCGCACCAGGAGGGGGCTGGCAGGACAAGACCCATGGGGAGGTAGGGGTCGAGGAGCAAGTGTTGCAAGAGGTGGAAGAGGGGGTATTTGGCCGGGAGGAAGTGGCAATCGATCAGCTCCTGTTTGGAACTCTCCAACAGCTGCCTCACAGATGCATCAAACTGTCCCTGCAGGAGCCAACAATTCTTCAAATAATTCTTCAGTGCCATCATCAAGATTTGCCAATGCATCGACAAAGAATATTGTTATGATGGCATATATCTCTGAAGAAGAAGACCAATCCAAGAGTATTGTTTTATCCACAAAAACATCAGCTCTATCAGCCATACAAGACAGGTCTCACATGTGGTTGGTGGACTCTGCAGCATCAAGTCATATATGCGGCAGATTGGAACTCTTTGATGAAATCCACTCGACTCCTACTATATTGGTCGAGACTGCAAGTGGTGAGGCCTTCGAGGCTAGTCAAAAGGGGACAATTCGCATCACACTTCAAAGTGATGAGTCTATGAACCTACCACCCTTGGAGTTGACATTGCAAAATGTCATTTTTGTCCCAAAACTCGATGCCAATCTACTTTCTGTTGGGAGGATGACAACAGCAAATGTAGATGTGGTTTTCAGTCGAGGGGACACTTCACTGCTCTATAATGGGGAAATTGTTGCAAAAGGAACAAAAATCAACAATTTATTCGCATATATGGCAACATCAGTTCAACACCCTGTAGAGACTGTGGAATATTCTGGTGAGCCAAGTGAGCTTACACTTTGGCATCATAGGCTTGCACATGCCGCACCATCAACACTGGAGACTATGTCGAGGTTGCAGACAGTTGATGGACTCCCTGATGTGGAGGAGGACCAGTACATGAGCCAATGCTCAAACTGTCCCTTTGGCAAGCAAACACGCGCACCTTTCAAAAGTACAGAAGAATTACCAGAGAAAATTGGAGATACCATTTCCTCTGACCTTTGTGGTCCATTCGACGTCTCCATCAATGGCTTTCGATATTTTGTGACCTGGATTGATCACAAAACTCGCTATGTCAGTATTGATTTCTTGAAGAACAAGGAATGTGCCACTGTTACCAACTCATTCAAGGGATATATTGCATGGTTGAAGAAGCAGAAAGGAGAGGATGTGAGGAGAGTGAGGACAGATAATGGAGGAGAATATATGGGGAAGGAATTTCAGAAGTTATGCAAAGACCTTGGAATCGCTCATCAAACCACTTCTCCCTATACTCCAGAGCATAATGCCATTGCTGAAAGGTACAACAGGACCCTTCAAGAAGGAGCATTAACCCTTCAGCATGATGCTGGACTCTCGAATCGATTTTGGGTCTCTGGAGTGCACACGGTCAATTTTGTCAAAAATCGAATTCTGCATCATAGGATCAACAAATCACCTTATGAGGCCTTCTGGCTAGTAAAACCAAAGGTGAATTGGCTTCGCACTTATGGCTCCAAGTGCTGGGCCTTGATTCCTAAAGCAACAAGGAGAAAGGGAGATTACAAGTCAGTGGAAGGAATATTTGTTGGATATTTCGACAATTCCAAGGCTTACAAGGTCTGGGTTCCACGCACACATACACTGCTGAAGTCCAGGGACGTTGTCTTTGATGAGCTGAATCACATAGAACGAGTTTCTATTCATGGAACCGATGCAGACGACACACCTATGCTCTGGCAACGTGAATCCAGACTCCCTGTTATTTTCCAGCCTGAGGAGCCGAGGCCTGTACAAGAATGGCAGTATGATGAAGAATTACCATTCGTTGACAGGACTGATACAACTGGAATATTACAACAAGTCGAAGAGGAGGAGAAGAAGATAGAGCATGAGGAAGAGATCGAAGGAGTGGAGCTGAGAACAGAGGAAGAAGACAGAGAGGCAGAAGAGGAAGAAATTGAAGAAGAAATCGCTCCAAAGGATTTTTCCAAAGGTCCATGGATGGATCCATCGAATGTGGAGTATGGAAGAGGAAGGAGACACGCAGCACTGATGAAGGAGATGATTGCTATGGCGCATGGGAGGAAGGAACTTGAGGAGGTGGAAGCAGCATTCGTGACTCTTGCAGAGGATGAACCAAGCAACTACAAGGAGGCTATGAGCTCGGAAAATGCATCACAGTGGAGGAAATCATGCGAGGTGGAATACGACACACTCACAGGTTACTATACCTGGACCCTGGTCGAATGTCCTCCGAACACGAATATTATAGGATGCCGTTGGGTTTTCAGAGTCAAACGAGACAATATAGGCGATATAAACAATTTCAAATCAAGACTAGTGGCACAAGGCTTTTCACAAGTTCCAGGCATCGATTATCAAGAAACATTCTCCCCCACTATCAGATTAACCTCAATTCGACTCATTCTTGCATTAGGTTGCAAGTACAACCTTGAACTGCGCCATGTGGATGTAAAGGGCACATATCTCAATGGCAAACTTGAGGACACTGTGTATATGCGCCAACCAGAGGGTTTTATCAAGCCAGGAGAGGAACATCTTGTCTGCAAGTTAAACAAGGGGATCTATGGGTTGAAACAATCAGGAAGAGTGTGGCACAATACTTTGAGGAAGGAATTAGAGAAGATGGGGTTCAAGGCAGGGGAAGCAGATCAAACAATGTTTTTCAGGTTTGGAGACAAAGGAGAGGTGGCTGTAGTGGGCTGGTATGTGGATGATGGATTAATGGCTGCAAATTCCAAGGAAACAATGGAGAAAATGATCAGAGATGTGAGGGGGAGCTTTGACATCCAAGACCTAGGTGAACCAAGCCGGCTTTTGGGAATTCGAATCATCAGGAATCAAGAACTGGGCACCATTCACATTTCCCAACCATCCTTTATCAACTCTATTTCAAAACGATTCGATGTTACAGCTGGACGTGCTACAAACTCACCCATGGACCCAAACATCGAATTCAGAATCTCCACCAATCCAAATGATATTATGGATATATCCTATTCATCATTGATTGGAAGTCTCAACTACTGTGCAGTGGCCACTCGACCAGACATATCCTATGCAGTCAACAAATGTGCACAATTTGCATCCAAACCCAACATCACTCACTGGGAAGCTGCCAAACGAATTCTACGCTACTTAATCAACACAAAAGAATTTGGCATCACATTCTCAAGTCATGGTAATGGCACAAAGGGATATGCTCATGGACTTGCAGGATTCACAGACGCAGACTTCGCAGGAGACAAGGATGATAGGAAGTCTACCACAGGATGGGTTTTTATGTTCAATGGTGGCCCTATCTCTTGGGCATCAAAGAAACAGAATCTTGTGAGCCGATCATCGATGGAATCGGAACTGGTTGCAGGATCCTTTGCATCAGCAGAAGGAATATGGCTTATAAGAATGGGAAAAGATTTTCAGCATAACCTTGCTCCCATCACCATATTTACCGACAACCAATCCTCCATCGCATTTTCCCAAGACAACATCAATAACAGTCGCACAAAACATATCGATGTTCACTTCCATTACACAAAGGAACAGATCACCAATGGGAACATCAAACTACATTATATCCCTGCGATGGACAATCCTGCGGACATTCTCACAAAGCCATTATCTCCACGCAAACATCTCCATATCCTAGAATTCCTAGGAATACGTCGAGTTTGAGGGGGAGTGTTATTGGAGGAGGAAGGACAGTTTCAATCAGAACAATCTCACTTCTCATTTCTCTTATCACTCACCTTATTTTCCCATCATTCCAAGTCGAGTCGAGGCGCATACATGCGTACCATGAGTCAAACATCGAGTCGAGGCGCAGACATGCGTACCATTGAGTTAAGAGTTCATTTTCATGCCTATTATCGAGTCGAGTCATCATTCCACTGGTCTGACATCATTTATTGCATCATCTCCATCATTTATGAAGAGATTAGCCATATAGGAGCTGTTGCATCACTGTTGACATCATTATGCTCCTATCCCCTAAGTAGCATCATATTTCACATGATTATTACACTCACACATGATTATTTCCCCCTATCCTACACTGCTTAAATACTTGGACTCTAGATACGAATAAACAAGTGACTTAACAATCTTTTTCCCTAGAGCTTCGAGTTATAAGCTTCTTTGGACTATTATTGTTTCCTCCTCAACACTTATTGCACTAAGAACATTGCTTAATTCTAGAACTCTAGAACATTGCTCTTATCTCTCACCAGAACACTGCTTGAGATCTTTATCACATCATTATTCACTCGACCCCAACCCCTTACTCTGATTTATATTAGTTTCAACGTCAAGGCGCAGCTTAGGGCCATTGGACAATGTATGTGACCTGCCCCATCGTCTCTTATTGCCACTCGCGTGTCCAGATTCGACAAGAACTACTCCTCGCCTGTGGGGAATCACAGCGACGGTGCTGCACAACGGTGACTAAGTACAGCCCAGGTAACATGGTGTATTTGCCGATTATGCTGGACTATTGCGTGATTTGTTATAGCTTTATCGATTGGTCCTGACGTTTGAATTTTGTTTCAGCTGCACAGAACAAGTAAACAGCGTAAACAGCACATTAGAGAACGATGATTCGGGAAACAAGGACATGTACCCGTCTGGATGCAGTTATGGGCATGAACACCTCACCCTCGTTTGCAACCCCAATAACCCCATATCCACGCTGATGATGTGCTTTTCCTGGAGCACGTATGACACCTTTTGCACGGTCGAGTGTGCGGCGAGCAGCGCACGACCCATGTCGCATAGCGTTGCCTGCAGCAAGAAAGCAAAGCCGAGTGTCAGCCCGCCCATCTCTCACAATACCGAACACAACATCCATAATGAAAAGTAACCCATCTGCACACTCGCACTTGCCGCACCAAGACGCTAAACGTCTCCTAGCTTCGGTTATTCGCGGCATCCGCCACTTGTAACATCGCACCGATCTCCCAATTAAATGTTCCGTACCAAACCTCCGAGTCCGCGCCGGAAAATCACATTCCATATCTACCGCTGTTGACAAGATCAGGTTTGCTCCCTCGGGAATCGTCATGAACTCGTTGCGGTTGAATTTTTCGAAAGCAGAACGGAGGAAGTTGTATTCAGGCGCTATGAGTGTCAGCGTCAACAAGCACAGCTGTTCAACTAGGACGAGTTACACACCAAGCAGATTCACCAGGCCTGCCGTGAATTCCATGTCCAGCGCGCGTTGTCAATTTTGTACATCTTGACTCGCGATGAGTTTCTAGTCTCTGTACCGTGAGAAAGAACGCCTGGAGCCTGCTTCCGCCGGTGAGCAATTAGTGGGGGAGATTCATTGCTCCGAACGTTGTATAGCCCGTTTACTTCAGAATCCCACTCATGATACCTTATGGTGTCATCGATGTATGACTTGCCAGAGATCGGGCTACGACGTGCGGTTTTAACGTGCGGCGGCTGAACCCAATCCTCCGGTATTTCACGGTAAGGCTCGTCCGGGCTGTCCAAACTTGACAAGGAGGTGAGAAGCTCCGCGTTTTTTTTCCTAAGGAGTCTTCGAGACGTTTCTGAGTGCACGTCATCAGCTTCCGGTCTCACTCGGGGGAAGTTCTCATTGTTGAGGACCGTCCGACCGTCTTGCAAAAGTACGGTCCAGAGACATGAAACAACCACAACTCCGATGATAATTTTAGTACTCACCGTAATACTCGGAAGCATAGTTCACTAGGGCGTTCGTCATCTTGGACCGCAGTGGGTTCTGTTGCGAGTGACTGAGCTGCGTGTCACCTCCAGGGGACATGCGGGTCGACTGGGCATGCAGCCATCTCGAGAGACCGGAGCACTCATCGCTGCTTTAGCGTCAACCTCAGGAGGGAGCGAGGCTGCGTCGACTAACGGCGGTAGCTTGACTAGCTGCGCGCAGCGTCCTGCTGGTTGACAGTCAGTCAGTTGCCGAGGGGTCAAAAATACGTCCTGAGGTAAGAGGGATTATCTATTGTATCCATGGATCGTTCAAAGTCTTTTCGCCGTCCTGTGGAGTGTTCGCGTTTTTCTGCGGTACCATTTATCTGCTTGGAACAGTAATTTCTTGAGCGGGTAACCAGACCTTGGCCGTAGAGTTAGTAAGAAATTGATTACTTTTTCGATACTCAAGAGTGGAATCACCTGGGACTAGAGCTCGATATTGCAACTTTACATCAAAACTTGCCTAAGGGTGCCAGTCAGTTTGAACCTGTCGAGTTCGGCGATACATTACCATGCGGGAACTAATCATGGTTTAAAAACGTGCGATGTGCTACAAGCCGTTTCGATGCAAACTCTGAGCTCTGTCTCATTTATACTGTTTTCCTCAGTCTTGGTCGCTTCCGCCGGCCTGAGTGACTCGTTCCTATGTGACCATGCGTGACACCATTTTTCTGGTAATGGCGCAAGACATTTTACACAGAGCATCAAGGCCAACTCGGACTTCATGGAAAGGCTCGTCCATATAGCTATGTGGCTGAGTTTCTGTATGAAGAATCTGGCGTTGGGGGAGAAATTGGAAGGGTACGGTACTGCGATTTTCAGTGTAGAAGCCTCGCGACATCATCATGGCATGGAATTCCACCCTACAATAAGACTGGTGCTACTGTGGGTATAAAACCACTATGTTGGCTTGTGCTTTGAGAAAATCAAAGCGCGTGGAAGAGGGCGCACTAGAGACGCCGGCGCTCGACGCAAAATGCACAAATCTGGCTTTTCTGGACTTAGCTCAAACTAGTAACTCGTTTGAGAATATGTCCAGTGAGAGCTCAGGGCGCTCGTATCGGCGCATGCGGCGGCAGGTTCATGTTACTGTGGGCTCCAGGGGACCTAGGCTATTGCCGGTGCAAAACAGTTACTAATTGTTCTGGGGACTACCGGTGCCACAATACTCTGGGAAACGAGTCGAAGATTGACATCGCATCATGACTTTTCGTCCCTTCCGTTGATCCCGATACCATAGGAACACTGCGGTGTTTCATTTTTCTCCACTCCTCGCACGCGCCTCGGGGCGTACATCCGCTCCCCATGCAATGCACTAGCGACAATGGCTTCCCTCTCCTCTGATTCGTCGATAAGCAAGTTTCATACGCACCATACGCACTGACAGTTCTGCATGCCAAGTAAGTCGCATAATCTGCCGCGGGGGTTGATGGCGGCAGCTGACCATATATGTTCTACGCCCCAGAGTACCTTTTCTCCAGCCTCTGATATCTCCCCCTGCTCCCGACGTCTCGTCCAATAACCCTGGACACATCACTCCCATCGCTCGCGCTCCTACCCCACGATCATCAGGTTACAATGGCCAGCCCACCTTCGCAGGACCGCCCACCCCGTCAGGCAAATACTGTGAGCTACAAATTTTCCGTTCAACCATTGTTTTCCTGCCCTCTATTTCTTCATTGGCCGTTTTCATATACAACTGTTGGCTATGATGGACACGCGTTGCGAAAGACGGCAGTGACGCCATTTTGCCTACAGGAAGGCTAACTAGTCCATCGTGTTTATAATGGTTTCCTTCGACATGCCTTGTTCTTCTACTCTCGTCATACTCTGTGCCACGGTCTTGTCATATACGTGTTCTCAACCTATTGATCCCCATAGATCACGGCACTACCGCGTCTCGAAGACGCGAATTCTCCCCCCAGTCAAACTGTCCGAGTTGGTGCGATGCCATTTTGCCTATGCAATCATGGAAGAGTGTGCTCAACACAGCGTCATCACAGCACCGTATCCGCCAGATCTCGTCCTTCACAATAGTCGCTGGTTCATCAACCCGAACTACTGTGTGCAAGCGAAATCTTTTATGGCGAACCCCTCAGATCCGGTCCCCAATCGTACGTACTACCCTCTCAGCCACCGCCAGAGAGCGTTTGATGAACTGGAAGAACGAAACGGTAAGCAAGCTACAATATTGCCGTGCTAGTCACTGATCGTGTCCACAAGCCCATGTTGGGTGCATTTATGCTCCTGCACCAAAATCAAGCATAATATATTCAATTTATTGTGTGGTGTTTCAATATTTTCTCATACTGTTCTTGTACCATGCATCCATTTCTCTGCTTATTTTCGAAATTTTCTAGTCACTCTCTATCTCTCCATTTCATTCTGTTATTTCTACTTTCGCAGGCGGCTGCACCCAGCGGAGTTTGAAACGACTTCGACGCGCGAGCCCTTGGGCGCTAAAGGGCCGGGTGCAAGTATATGCCTTCTGAGACAGGATTACACTCCTCTCTCAGTGACAATAAATTCACTGAGAGAGGCGAGTAGTATTCTTCATATTTACATAGCATGTTGACTGAAAATCATGTAGTATATTTGATTCTAGGTACTGTATTAATATATCAAGTGACAATAAATTCACTGAGAGAGTATATTTGATTCTAGCTTTCTAAGAACTCTACCGAACCTTCCCTGCCATAGCCCCTAGTTGCTAACAAGGGTTATGGGCCCCGCAGACACTTCACAGAAGCTTTTGGGTGTGGAGAAGCTTGCAACAGATGGAAGTAATTGGCCTCTGTGGCGAGCTACTCTCACAAGTTATTTTGAGTCCAAAAATCTACTCAGGCATATAGAAGGGAGAGCCATTCGACCTCCTGATCCTCCAGTCATGCCCCCAGGCCATATTCTCACAGAAGCTGAGGAAACTCAGATAGAGAAGGCTGAGGAGAAGCTGGAGAAATATCTTGCCAGAGAAGGACAGGCCAAAACCCAAATAATCGTCTCAGTGTCAGAGTCACTAGCTCTGATGCTACAGAAGAGACATACAGCAAAAGAAGTCTGGGATGCATTGGTCAATGAGATGACCAAAAAGCCCAAGATGGTCCTCACCAACCTACAGAGACAGCTTCGCAGTATGAGGTGTCCTGAGGATGGAGACTTGAGAGATCACTTGGACAAGGCCCAAGACCTCTATGCTCGTCTCAATGAGATGGGAGCCAGAATTTCTGAAGGAGAGTTCACCGACATTATCCTTGCATCACTTCCACCCTCCTATGAGGCAGTTATGAATGCCCTTACCACGTCGCTCGAAGAATGTGGAATGCCCTTAGTGCCTGATGATATTATCAGAGTACTAAAGGCTCAATACGACAGGAGAAAGACTCTCAATATTTCACAAGAAGAGCAGGCATTTATTGGTTCATCTACGAAAGGGCAGAAGGGCCGGAAAGACCCGAAGGTGTCTACATGCACTAATTGCCACAAGCCTGGACATGCTATAGAGAGTTGCTGGGCTAAAGGAGGTGGTAAAGAAGGCCAGGGGCCACGTCAGAAGAAGAAAGCGAAAGCCAAAAAGAAGAAGGGCAAAGCCAAGGCGAATGTTGCCGAAGAAGTGTCCTCTGAGGAGGATGAGAGTGGCAGTCCAGCCGCTTTCGCCAACTTCGACTGCTCTAATTTGAGTAGTTTATCTCTGGACACTGTTGTTATCCTCGACACTGGAACGACCGCACATATGACCCCTCACAAGAATTTATTGAGGGATTACAGTCCATTCTCACAACCGTGCACAATTCGTGCAGCCAACAAAGGCACTTTTGATGCCTTCGGTTCAGGCTCACTCGTGCTATCTAACAAGGTTGGAGATAAGACTGTGAACATTACATTGAAGGATACGTTCTACGCGCCAAAAATGGCTGTTACCCTCATCTCGATCGGCCGGTGCGATGATGCAGGCTATAACACACAAATAGCTGATCAGAAATGCACAATATCCAATCGTAAAGGCAGGATATTGATGCAAGCACCAAAGCTGAATGGCTTATATCAATTTGATTTACAACACACAAGTGCCGAAGCGCATGTATGCGCATCAGCCATGGAAATACATCAAAAAATGGGGCACATTTCACAAAAGTCCCTACAGCACTTGCTCAACCGTGGCATGATATTAGGCATTGAATTGAGCTCAAAAGGTGACAAGGTTGTTTGCGATGCGTGCATTCAGGCGAAGATTGCACGTAAATCACTTCCTCAGGAACCCAGAAGCCGATCATCAAAATTCGGTGACAGAATTTATTCTGATGTCTGGGGACCAGCGAGACACTCCACAATTGACAAGAAATCCTATTATGTGTCTTTCATTGACGACTACTCAAGAGAATCGGTTATCTATTTGATGGCAAACAAATCGGAAGCATTTTCAAAATACAAACTCTACGAGGCCTTGATGCTTCGACAGAGGAATATGCACATCAAAGCACTTGTTTCCGACAGAGGGGGCGAATACACAAGCTCAGAATTTGAACAGCATTTGGCCAAGCAAGGCACGAAGCATCGGTTAACCGTGCACGACACCCCAGAGTCAAATGGTGTTGCTGAACGTTTAAACCGAACTCTAGTTGAAAGAGCTCGTGCCATGCTATTGGAATCAAGTCTTCCTAAGACTCTATGGGGGCATGCAATTTTGCACGCCAACTATCTTAGGAATCGGACACATACAAGAGCTTTGCCAGACAAAACCCCTTTTGAAATGATCCATCATGAGAAACCGAACCTGAAAGACATACACGTGTGGGGAATTGAAGTCTACGTTAAAGTCAAAGAGGGAAACAAACTAGCAGCCCGTGCCAAAAGAGCTCGGTGGATAGGAATCTCTGGACAGAGCCATGGTCACTGCATCTACTGGCCTGACTCTCAGAAGGTTTCTGTCGAGCGGAATATTATATTTGACTCAGAGATGAAGGGGGGCAAAGCTCCAATCATTTCTATTGAAGAGTCACAGCTACCTACGTCCAGAAAAATGGTACAGGCCATCTCGGCGCCAGCACCTATGCCTAGCCGCTTAGTCAGCGAAGAGGCAAAGATCGAGGAAATTGATGATGATGAACCAGAGGAACGTCTGAAAGAGCTGCAACCCAGTCAGACTGTTGATGCCAGACCTAAAGAAGCTGCTCCAACAAGGAGAAGTGAGAGAATCCGTCAGCAGCAGGTGCAACCGGCCCCAAGTGGTCCCGTAACAAGATCTCAAACCAAGAGACATGCTGGTGCAGATATCACTACACTAGCTTACGAGGACATTGAGGACCATCAAGACAAATTATTCGAACAAGATTTATCCTCTGTCACTGACGGCATCAGTGATTATAACCTTGCCATCAGTACACTTTCGACCTCCGATCAAAACAAAGATAATGTGCTGCCGGATTTAAATCAGACCGAGCCTAGCAATGCAGATGAAGCCTTAAATGATCCTATGTGGAAAGCATCGATGGATAAAGAGTATAAGGTGCTACTCGACAAAGGTGTATGGGAAGTGGTTAAACCACCTCCTGGAGCAAATATTGTCGGCAATAGATGGGTATTCCTCTGGAAACGCAATCCAGAAGGTGAACCCATCACACCTAGATCGAGGATGGTCGCCCAAGGCTTTACACAAAGTTTTGGAGTCGACTACAATGAAACCTATGCACCTGTTGCTCGGATGACTTCCTTACGGATTATATGTGCCATTGCTGCCAGGAATAACTGGCCTATTCACCAAATGGATGTGGACAGTGCGTATTTGAATGCTACACTGCCAGAACCTATTTACATGAGACAGCCGTATGGATATGAGACCGGAGACAAAGATGATGTCCTCCTGCTGAAGAAAGCACTTTACGGCCTCAAACAATCTGGAAGGGAATGGTACAAACGTCTGAGTGGTGAATTTCTCAAGTTAGGATTCACTAAATCAGCTTCGGATGGAGCTGTATTTTGCAGACGTGGACCGAGAGGGCATGCGATTATTGCGACAGCAGTAGACGACCTCACTATCACAGCTGAGAGTCAACCAATCCTCGATGGGGTAAAGCATGATCTTGCCCAGATCTTCAGTATGAAAGATCTAGGCGAGATTCATTGGCTTTTGAACCTCAAAATCGAAAGAGATTGGAATAACAAATCGATTGCAATATCACAAGCTGCATACATCCAAAAAATCATCAAAAAATTCAATCTGGATGATGCCAAAACATTTTCCACGCCTCTCGACCCAGCCGTTAAATTATCCAGGGACCAATGCCCTTCCACAGATGAAGACGAACAGAAGATGTCAAGAATTCCATACAGACAAGCGATAGGATCATTGATGTGGGCAGCAGTAGCCACTCGACCGGACATTGCGTTCGCAGTGTCATTACTTCTCAATTCCTCGAAAACCCAGGTCCAACACATTGGCATGCAGTCAAACGTGTCTTTAAATATCTAAAAGGCACGATGGACTACAAATTGACACTTGGGAAGAATCGAGACGGCCTCATTGGGTATTCAGATGCGGATTGGGCTTCTCAAGAGCACAGGCACTCATACTCGGCTTATATTTTTCAGATTGATGGAGGGACAGTATCATGGAGTTGTCAAAAACAATCCATAGTAGCCCTATCATCAACTGAAGCCGAATTCGTTGCTCTGACTCATGCGAGCAAAGAAGCCTTATGGATGCGCCACTTTATTTCTGAAGTATTCCAACCGCTGAATTGTCCCATCAAACTTTATTCAGACAATCAATCAGCCATTGCCATTGTCTATGGCACTCAACAACACACGAGGACCAAGCATTTCGACATTAGATTATATTTCATCCGAGATATAGTCGAAGATGAAGAAATTAAGCTTGTGTACCTACCAACGGAACACATGCTAGCCGATCTTCTCACTAAAGGACTTCCTAGTCCTAGAGTGAGAATCCTCAACGAGAAAATCGGAATATATTAAGCTTGAGGGGGCGTGTTGGGTGCATTTATGCTCCTGCACCAAAATCAAGCATAATATATTCAATTTATTGTGTGGTGTTTCAATATTTTCTCATACTGTTCTTGTACCATGCATCCATTTCTCTGCTTATTTTCGAAATTTTCTAGTCACTCTCTATCTCTCCATTTCATTCTGTTATTTCTACTTTCGCAGGCGGCTGCACCCAGCGGAGTTTGAAACGACTTCGACGCGCGAGCCCTTGGGCGCTAAAGGGCCGGGTGCAAGTATATGCCTTCTGAGACAGGATTACACTCCTCTCTCAGTGACAATAAATTCACTGAGAGAGGCGAGTAGTATTCTTCATATTTACATAGCATGTTGACTGAAAATCATGTAGTATATTTGATTCTAGGTACTGTATTAATATATCAAGTGACAATAAATTCACTGAGAGAGTATATTTGATTCTAGCTTTCTAAGAACTCTACCGAACCTTCCCTGCCATAGCCCCTAGTTGCTAACAGCCCAACCTCTAAGAGCAAAGCCGGACGTGGATCTGAACATACTGTCAAGCGGATCAGATCATGCAGATCGCCATCCTCTCCATTTCCTGATCGACACAGTGATCTGCGCGATCCTTGGCTCACCACACAAGCGGCTAACGGAGATAGAGATCATGATTGCTATTAAAAGAAGGTTCGCGTATTATGCCAATCCCCATCATGACCAAGGATTCTGGGTGAGTTGTGTCCTCTTCGATAGCTTGCGATCCTACATCGCTTGTGGGATGCATAATTGTTTTCGTGTTTCGTGGCGTAACTCGTAGTTCTTTCATGTTGACTTGTTGATTTGTGCAGGAACATCTACGCGACCTTTTGGACGGCCATCCATGGCTGACTTTGATGCCCCGGCATGCAACGGATAACAACCCCTGTCAGGCGTGTGTTCCACGTGTGGTGTTTGCAATTAGTGGCATTCTAACCTCTGTGCACAGGATGGGGACTGGTGGTGGACAGTCGTGCCTAGTAGCAGGTCGTGTAAGTTCGACTACAAATCCAGGCCTAAATTCAAAACAGCGAAGAAAACGAGGTCGATACGGGCCCACAGTGACTCCGAGGATGTATGGGCGGGTGCATCAACGCCATCACCTAGCGGAGACGATGCTGAAGGAGACGGTCGTAAGTTCGACTACAAATCCAGGCCTAAGTTCCGAAGAGCCAAGAAGACCAAGTCGATACGGGCCGACCGTGACTCAGAGGATGTATGGGCGGATGTATCAACTCCATCACCTAGCGGAGATGATGCTGAAGGACACGATCGTAAGTCAACAGTCATGGCCGTGGCCGCGACGCTAAACGATGCCATGCCTGAACAGCTGGAAGGCCAAAGGCAGAGCATCGACCGCGACGAGCTCGCCGCCGCAGGATGGAGAGCCCGGAATCGACTCCTGAAATTGGGAGGGTACTGGTCCCGGCACCAGCTACCCTCACCAAACACAACATTACTATGCCCTCTCACAGTTTGCTATCAGAAGGCAAACCGTTGAGAGAGGTCAGTCATATTGCTGTGAGGGATGGATGCAAGGACAAGCCGTGCGTGGAAGTCAGGGGAGTCCCCTTCGGTGGGGTACTTTGCGGGCTCTATACCGGCAGCACCATCGGTCACTGCCAGACTTGCGACTCTCCCGAGCAAATATGTATCGTACCCTATTCGA
>WHVA01000894.1:0-22835 GCA_015179125.1 Gautieria morchelliformis
CATGCATAAACTATACAGTGGGTCCCTAAGGGGCCCACTGGGATTATGTAATAACTATTGTACATGTAGATACATGGGTTATTTACACGATGCCACTTGCATTTCTCTGCTTTTGCGTAGAGGTGGTGTTTGCATAGACGGTGGAGTACTTCGTGGACATGTTCCCAATGTTCTTTCGGTGTGTTGGAATAGATGAGGATGTCATCAATGTAGACTAGGATGCATACATCGAGGAGGGTGGAAAATACGTCGTTTATGAATCACTGAAAAGTGGTGGGAGCATTGGTTAGACCAAAAGGCACGACAACCCACTCAAAAGCACTGTAGCAGGTGCAGAAGGTGGTTTTCCACTTGTCACCTTCGCGGATGCAGACTAGGTGATAAGCCTGCCGGAGGTCGATTTTGGTGTAGATCTTCGCTCTGCGGTGAGTGTCGAGGACGTCAGAAATGCACAGAAGTGGATATTTGTCCTTCTTAGTGAGGGTGTTAAGTCTGCGGAAATGGATGCAGAGGCAGAGAGATCCATCCTTCTTCTTGACGAAAAGGACTGGAGCGCCATGTGGAGACAGCGAAGGGCGAATGAAGCCCATGTTGAGATGTTCATCGACGAACATGTGGAGAGTCTGGAGTTCACTTTGTGAAAGGGATTAGATCGGTCCAAGGGGCAGAGATGCTCCTTCTTCCAAATATATCTTCAAGTCGTAAGGTCAATGTTCAGCGGGTTTATCGGCTTTGGCCTTATTGAACACGTCTGGGAAGTCGTGATATTCTTCTGGAACTAAGCTCATATCGACCGGAGTGGAAGTCAAGGCGGAACGAGCCTTGACTGAAGCCAAATCGGAGAGGTGAAGCTGAAAGACAGTTGAATCTTGTCGCTGTTGCAATACGCGGAAAGTGGTGGTGGAAACGAGAGCAATTCGAGGAGCTTCAAGCGGAGTTACTAACAGGGGACCGGAGTGTGGAACTGAATCCACCAACGGAATTGCAGAAGAGGCTTGAGCCATCTTTGCGGAAAATGTCAGAATAGACGGAAGTGTCAAGATTGGTTTTTAGGCGTTAATATCATGTATTAGTGAACACAGCAAATGCCCGAATAACTTGTGTGAATAAGTATGCCATTCGGCGAATAGGTGAACCAATGAATGTTCACAAAAAAAGAGGGTTGCCCAAACGGAGCTCGCCCTATCTACAGTCCTAGCGAAATGGCCTGTGGCACTTGATGATGTAACGTGCAAGGTGTTACGGAAGGGCTGTCTAAGTAGCGACAATCCCTTTGCCGGCGAAGGTGCTCCTTCGGAGCCCTTCACAGCACAGAAAATAGTTCGAAGGCTAAGGTAACGAAGATGAAGTATGAGAACTCACCAGTGATGCCTAAGCCCTCTGCTAGTCAAAGATAGAAGTCTCCAGAAGAAGGCTCAAGATGATGATCACAATGAGGTCAAGTTTGCACAAGATGGACGACGTATGATAATTGAACTGGGGAATATACATGCGAATGTAAACTACTTATATCGAATGCTCGTAAGGTATCAGCGAATAGGAAAGAGGCCATCATGAGTCAGGGATGGATAGGGGTGTGCAGTCATGATACTAAGTAGATGGAATAAACATAGAATAGAGTGAGGGAAGAGTGCGAACATGAAACGATGGAGAGTAAAGGTGGCGAAGGCACTTATGTACGAAACCATGTCTTGGGACCTGCATATATGCCACCCTGCACAGACTCTTTGTCCACTGGGTTGATCCCACATGACCTATGGAAGGAATGTCCCGCGAACACACTTTGGCCATATGAACACCCAAAGGGGTTGGATTTAAGAAGATGATGGGGTTAGTGATGAACCATCACGCCGGGTAAATGGTATCGATCGTCTTTGATGGCGTGCCTGCTGGCAAAATGTGCGAGCAGCGAATAGTGGTTCGGAGAATGGGGCAAACAGTGGATAGAGTGGACGTGGAGGAGGAGTGGTCGGAGGGTGAGGTGAACTCTGGCGAAGCTGCTAGGGAGTGACGAGGGGGCACGTAGAGGCAGCGGGGTAAGAGAAATAGACAGGTCATGAAAGGAAGTTGATCCGGGGTACGGAACTGTATCTGACCCAATGCCCAGTTAATTGATGGAGTATAGCGGGTGAGCCAATTGTGTCCTAGTACAATGGAACAGCTATCATCTAGTGGAGTATCGTAAAATGTAACTTCATGGTTGTCCCCAGTAGCAAAAGGGATAGACAGGTCTACGACTTGTGAGATTGCCATATTGGATGACCCATCAAAAAGGCGGAGCAGAATTGTCAAAATATTGCGGGTCGGAAGCTTGTGCTTCAAAACAAAGTCAGAGTCAAGGAAACAATGAGTCGAACCAGAGTCAATCATTGCAGTAAACAGAGGTGCAGAAATTGTGTCGGAGGTGAGCGGAATTGAGAGGGAGTTGGAGGACAAAAGAGCGGATGTGTTGAGTTTAACCTCGTTAGTCACACGAATGGGGTCAACATAGCCCTCAGCTCGTGCGGAGGCGGGAGGACTGCTGACTATTTTTTTGCATCCATAGTGGGAGTTGCTTTGGATTTTTCTTCTGTCTTCACTGCACGGCCCTTGGCCTTTGCAGCAGAAGCGGTAGCTCAGGTGCATTTGCAAGCAACGTGACCTCCTTTGCCACAGAAGAGGCAAAGGTTGTTGTCCATGCAACGCTGGCGTTCTGCAGGGGTTAGTTTTCCATCCTTCCCAAGTTTGTTGGAATGGTCGGGAGTTCTTTTCCGGGAATTGGTGTTGAAACCAGAGGCCTGGTTGTTGCAAGGTGTGGGAGTGGTGTTCCGGTTGCCGGAGTTGGAACCGGAACTGTTGGGGTTGTTGTTTCTGGTGTTGTTGTTCCTGGAACTGGTCTTCTTCTTGTCTTTATCAGACTCCTTGTCAGAAGACTTGTCATGCTTGCTCTGGGCGGAAGTTTTGCAAACGATTTCAGAGTGTCTTTCCCAGTAGCGTGCATCGATAGATTGGGCTAGGTTGTGGAGGTCGGTTAGGGTGGCGGGTTTTCTGACAAGGGCGATTTCATCCTTGATCCGGGATGGCAGGCCCATGTAAAACTGTTGCCATTGGACTCAAGGAGCAAGCTGCTGCAAAGTGACGATTTATTTAGCTATCTTAAGAGTTTCTTTCATACAAAGCTTATTGAGGTCATTTTCCACATCAGCTTCCATATCGAAAGGTCCGAAGTTGTTGTGGAGTTCGGAAACAAAGTTGTGGTAATCATCTGCCCAGTTGACAATGGCATAGGGATCCATAAGGGCTGGTTCGAAGTAGTCAAGAGCCGTGCCCCTGAGGTAGGAAAGGGCGTAGTTGACTTTTCGCTCATCGTCAGGAAAGGTGTCGGGACGACCGTGGAAATTGAGCTGAAGCTGAACCAAAAAATGCTGAAGCTTCTTGGGGTCAGAACCGTCAAACTGATCGGGTTCGCAAACTTTTGCCTTGGGGTGTGGAGCTTGGGCCGGACACTGGAGGTGGCCAGCCAACATGGCGATAGCCTGTGCAAGATCTGGAACTGGAGCAGGCGGAACTGGGTTGGCAGGATTTGGAGGTGGAGGTCCGCCAGGAGGAGGTCCTGGTGGTGGTGGTGGAGGTGGTGCTGGGCGTCGGAATGACGCTGCTGTCTGTTCGCCGCTGCTGCTCGACGAGTTTCTGTCATAGTCAGGATTGTTGTCGGGATTTGCGTTGGGAACTTCTTCAATGTGTCCTGGCGGAACATTATCGGAGAGCTCATCATCGGCTCAAGAGCTGCTGGAGGGTTCCACGCGTCTCCTTCCGACTCTGATCTCCCCGCAGATGCCCGCACACCCGACGACTCCCTCACCTACACCCAGGCATACCCGGCCACGTATGGACACGCCCCTCGAGCCTCATTCCCCACCCAACGTCCTCTCTCTACTCAGCCCCGCCCGCTCCCGACTGCCGCCGCCTGACTCCGGGCCCTGGTAGCTTTGCACTCGCGCTGATGTGCGTGTGTCAGGATCGCGTTCCTTCCGACTCTGATCTCCCCGCAGATGCCCGCACACCCGACGACTCCCTCACCTACACCCAGGCATACCCGGCCACGTACGGACACGCCCCTCGAGCCTCATTCCCCACCCAACGTCCTCTCTCTACTCAGCCCCGCCCGCTCCCGACTGCCGCCGCCTGACTCCGGGCCCTGGTAGCTTTGCACTCCTGCCCTTGCACATCGTGCTATGCTCCGTGATGGCACCGCGCTTAGGCTGGGTATGACGTGGGCGGGACGCCGGGGGTGGCGATGGCACCGAGAGGTCTTTGTATGTGAGTGTGGCGCGCGTTGCCTGGGCTTGGGGCCTGTTTTGTCCTTTCTGGCGTAGACTGCCGATGCCTTTATTCCTCGATGCACGCGATACGCTTCCCACCCGCCTATCCCGCAACCCCTTACGCTCACGCTACCCCGTCCCCGTAGCGCCTCGCTATGGCCCTCCTCGGCCAGCTCGGCATCCGCTGCTGCTCGTCCGCGCCGTCATCGACGTGAGCATTGAGGTGGGTCCTGCGCCTGTCGTCTCGCTCCGTTGCGGTTCTGACGGTATGTGCACATGTAAGTGAATTGATCTCTCGCGAACCCTCACTCGGTGTCTCGCCGCCCATCCCGCTGCGCGCTGCTTTGAGTTACTCTTTGCGTTCCTTTCGTGTCCCTCTTTTGCGCCATGGTCCCTTTGCATTTCCTTTTTTTCCCTCGTTGGGTTAACTTTGAGATGCATGGTTTATTCGGATGTTCCTTGTTTCATTCGATTTGAGACGTTTCTGCGATGGCTGGTTGAGATGTGTTCCTTTGTGATACGTTCCTTGGTGAGTCTTGACGCACGTCTCCAGGTTCCAGTATATCCAGCGCCACCTATGCGTTGCGCAACGGGAAGTTGTGCTGTGGGTGTGTGCTACTCAGCGTGATAATAAGCACGTCTAACAGCAGAGATCAGGCACACTTTGGGTCACACTGCGGACGTGTATGACAGGCTGACCATTGATGCGATGGTGTATTTCGAGACCAGTGCTGGGGGCTGGGGTCAGTGATTCTTCGGAGCTCGGTAGCCAAGTAACGCTCAACCAGCTAAGCGGTAAGCGACGTTGTTCTTCTCTGGATGTGAGTCCGCATGATCAACGCGCTGAACGCTTCAAATAATGCAGGGTGAACGCACGCTCGTCGACCACCGGTATGACATTATAGCACCATCGTACCTGATATCTACCACCCTCGCGCATACGCCCTACGCACGATAATTGAGCCCAATGTTGCTTTCTTCCATCAGTATCATCCTACGCCTTTCTCGCAGCTTGTATGTTCCTCCACCGCTGCCTGCAATTCCCTCCACCCCCGCCTGCAATTCCCTCCACCGCCTGGAAGTCCCTATCAACGAGAGGACGTGACAGTGTGATGGCTTCGATTCAGGACTCCGCTGACCGTTGTGCGCGATGGACCGTCGGCCAGGAGAGGGTTGCATGTCTGATGTAATGTCGTACTGTCGATGTCCTGCCTGCCCGTATGGTGCGTGTCTGTCAATGTCTCTGTCACGGAAGGTCAGCACCATGAACGTTCTTCGTACACCATGATTACAACCTCGCACAGATCAAGGCACAGGTTCAGGATAAAGGTAAGTGCGGCACCGCGCGCTGCCGGGTGCCGAGAATCCAAACAAGGATTGGAAGATCGGAGCAGGCGCGCGCTTCTCGCGATGAATGCTTGCAACCTTCAGGGCTTCTGCTTCCCAAAGTGATGCGTGCCTTGTGGCATGACGCGGATCCAACCTAAATTGGTATAACATCAATCCATTTGATCGCCGATCGATCACTTCGATCACGATCGTGATATAAACTGCGGCACCTCCTGGCATGTGTCGGACACGAGTTGATCGAGCTGGGCTCTTCTTGGGAAATTAGCGTGGGGAAGCACTGACGTTTTGGATACGTGCCAGGAGTTGCCACGTGCGCGCCAGGCACGCACCCGCATTCGCCGCCACACTGTCGGACACGGGGAGAACGTACTTCTTGGCGCGCGAGCAGGGTGTATGTGTGGGCATCGCGCAGCGCGCAGAGGAGGGCCAAGGCCGATGTGCAGGAGTGGAACAGATATGGAATGTTCGGATTTAGCCCCGGGTCGAGGGGCTTTAGTCTAGTGTGAACCGGTGGGTGCTGCTGTGATACGCGGCGTGATCGGTCTATTTATATACACAACCGTCTTGTTCTGCCTGCTCTGCGTGTCCGAGGTTCCGCTGAGTCCGCCCACGGGTGACGACGGTTTCTCCCACGGCCCACCTGAGCCGTCCCCGGTGAATTCCGCCCTGCGCATGGCGGCCACGTGTCCGGAGCTCTGCTTCGGGTTCCTGGCTACACCTTATGTCACTTCCTGGCTTCTTCCCTTCTCTCGGTAACTTGCTGCGACGGCGCTTCTGCCTTCTCCTGTCGCTCGGAATTTGGCGCTGGGTGCTTCCATTACTTGCTTCTGCTGCTTCTGTCGTTTCTATGCGCCGGTGTACATAGCTCCGGTCTGGACTTGCTAGTTTACGGCGCAACCTTTTCGTGTGCGCAGCCCGTGGAGCAGTGTGGAGACGTTTCTGTTCTACATTGTTCTCGCTGTCTTCCATCCTTTTATATTTCCAGTTTTAATTCTTCTCCTTTCCACGCACAAGCTGATACTTCTACAACAGGTACCGCTCTGGTGTGTTCCTTCCTAGAAATGTTTTTCTTTTTTGTCCATCACACGACTGTTCCCGCCGATAACAGGTAGAATATGATACCTTCCATCCACCACATGACAATCTCACTTACGGGGCGTATACGTTACAGGGATGCTGGTCCTTCTGACCCGCATCTCTCTCTTCGCTGCCTCGTGTGCACTTAACTCAGGCGGCGGAGCCAACGGCTGCCAATTGTGCCCCACCAGTGGACTATTTCAGATTTCCCACCACGCTTTGACAGACGCAGCTGACATGGGGCTCTCCTGAATTTATCGGCATCTGTTTCTTATCATTCACAACCATAGTTCTCGCGGAGTTGTTTATGCCTCCCTTCCTGAAAAATATTAGTATTCTTGTCGGCTTGGATGCCGGGTGTATTGTTCCACCCCTAGCCACATTAAGGCCACGCCCGCGATTACCTTCCTGAAGTACGCCGAGTCTAATTACTGTAAAGTCTGGATCTGCAAAGGCCACCCTACGAAAACGACAATGGTCCACACATTTAAGATTGGAGTCGATGCTCCCGCCATTCTCCAAAGTCAGTGGTACGCTCTTTTTTGCCGAGATGTTAATTACTCTCCAGTTTTTGTGGGACAGTACTTGCTGTGTAAGTAAACTAGCAGCGTTTCCCGTGCCTGTGCCGCGCCCGCCCTGCCAGGGTGCACAGCGCCGTGTTTCCCCTCGCTCTCCCGCTGCTCGATGCTGGATGACATGCCCGTGGCACGCGAGGCGAGGAGGGCGAGCATTCCCTGCATGAAGAGCCTTGCTTGCACAATGACGGAGCTGAAACATCCTTCGCCACAAGAAATGGACCGGAATGTGTCCGCTGAAGCGAAGGAGAAGGTGTCAAGTAGATGTAGGGGATGTAGAGCATATGCAGTGCTAGCGCATTGTGATCCTCCACAAGTCGTACTGAGTAAAGGTAAAGTGCTTTCGAACAATGATAACATGAACTTCCCACACAAAATAAAACTTGCCGTCGGTGAGCGGTCTACGGATTCTGTGGTCTGGTGGTCCTGGTGGATGACCGTGTTAGTAATCGGGACGATGACACCGCCGAGGCAGAGCCGGCACGCACTTAGCCGGAGGTTCGAGATCGCTCTCGACCCCGGGTTGCTGGTGCACCGGCATCGCATCGGCACAGCAGCTCGAAGGGATTGGTAATATAATGGACACCATATTTTGTATATAAAGGAACGATCTACTTGAGATCAAGATAGAATAACAGATTATTATATCTCCTTCGTCCCACAGACCGGAGCCGCGGAGCGTGATAGAACAAGCATTCAAAAACGAGCCCCATGACTTTCGCCTGCTCTTCAGGGTCGAATAAATGGATAATTATGAATTCGAAACAAGAACGCGCGAAGCACATGCATCAATATGCAGCCTCAGAAGAAACGTTGCACTGACACTGGTGTTCGTTATAAAAAGAAACGCCCGCGAGGGCTCGACCTGATCTGTTCATCTGTTCTGAATGGGATGTGAGCTGAGAATGGGGTCTTTTTGGGATCTGATCGCTCTCCTCGGAATGAAGTTTGTAGTGACGTAGTCATATACATGGGGTGTAGCTGAGGTGAAGTAATGGTACATGTGTCCGCAGGGGGGTGAAAAGCTGCCAGCTCGACAGTGTATATCGGAGAGGGGGACATATGAACCCGCAGAAGGGGAGAAAGATCGTGGCCCACGAAGCGCACTCATAAGGATAACATAGGAAAACATGTTGAGACGAACTGAGCTGTGTCCTGCAACAAGGGATGCGGTGATGCTGAGTCGGCGAGTGAACTTGTGACTGTTTCATCACAAATCTTCTGCTCTGTGCGCTTGCGATTAACAAATATACGCCTCGTTTTCAGCCTAGCCCTCATGCCCATGCCGATACCCATACCCATGTGTCCATATCCGAGAGCGCAATGGTTTCCACCTCTTTTCAAAGAGAAAACGAAGAGACGGCGGCGACGACGGCCAGGATATCTTCTTTGAAGGAGGCTTATGGAACAGGAGTATGACGAGGGTAGGGTGGTAGGATGGATCGGCGCCCCAAGGAAGTCAGAAATATGAGGCTGGGTATGTGGTGACAGCCGCACCGAGCATGAGGATGCTGCAGAATTCTGTTGAAGGAGGTTGTACGAGGTTCTGCAGCGGCCACCGAGGTAAGTCGAGCAAAACTGTTTCATTGAGAGAGCCGTTCTTGAATATTAACATTCACCTGCCACCTCCTCGCTTTGACAGTCCCTCTCCCTCGACCCATTAACGCTCATCACATGGAATCGTTATGGGGCCTTCCACCCATTTCTTCCGAACCATAAGTATGCGCTCTTTAGCCGGACATAATCAGGATGGTGGCCCGTAAGGCTGACTTGTAGTTTTTCCTTCCTTCAGGAGTCAATAATTGACGGCGAGTCGGGATGTACATCCAACCCCCTTAGAAATCCTGTTAGTCACTATACCAAGAGTAGGACAGGATGAAGACCTGGAGGATGTGGCTTTATTACTTGGAGAGGCAGACGAGCTGCTACCTGCAACTTACCTTGACCAATCTGCCTGCCCCAACACCATCGCAGGAATGTGCGTTCCGTTTGAGTCGTAGGCTGGGCGTCTGGTGACCATTACTAAGGGGATGGCGTGGATTTTGAAGCCCGAACACCCAGCTGACGCAGCAGCTGACCAGGCCAGACCATCGGCTGCCCCAGTAAGACACCATCTCGTCCCACATTGGGACGCCGCTTGCGTGTCCCCTTTGTGTTAACTATTTAGCAAGGCTCGACTCTATGGCCCGTAGAGTCGAGCTCAATACTCTTATTCTAAATCTTGCTCACATACATCTAGTGTTCTCCTATGATGGGTTGAAGTAAGTGTCAAACAATATATTTTTTCTTATTTCGGAGGGCTCACAAAGATAAATAGAGCGCACCTGGGACGAGTGGGTACAGCTAGCTCATTCCCCATGTATCCTGGTACACCCAAATATGCTACTGCTGCTGCTGCTGGTGCTCGTGCTTCCCTCAATGTCTTGGACTCGTCGCCCGGTTCATTCTCCCCTCGCTCGTCGCACTCCTCTACACCCTCTCTTCCTGACCTGGACGAGGTCACCACCCTTCGGTTAGAGACTTTTGGACCTTATCGCGAATGTATACGCATGGCCAAGATGATGCTAACGTGGACGTGAAACGGCGAAAAGGTTTATAATTGGTACGTTGCCCACCAGGTTGAATTTTAACTACGATTAATAAGGATATGGATACAGGTCTTGCCATGCTGATAATCAGATATACACCCCTTACGAATTGCCACAGGCCTTCGAAACACTTTGTCTCGAACTGCCGGAGTGCCCGTGCGCCACACAGGAGACAGACCCGGATACCCGCCACTTCTACCACATCTGGGTGGTCCAAACCGGCCAATATCGTGGTAAGGTTGCTGCCGCCTGTGCACAGAAGTGGCAAGGCTGTGGTACATGGAGTGAGTCATTCAATCTACATCTTTTTTCTACACTAACTTTTGTCAGTCTGCCTGACAGACTTAATTAGCGATAACCCTGGTTTACCAGTGGAAGTGTATGCTGCAAGACCAGACACCGAGACCGGTCCAGGTATTTTCACGATTATTTTAGCTTAATACGACAGGTGATACTTAACAGTCATGCTAGGTCTCCCGAACTTCGATAGATATGGCCTCCTTCGTTCCTCCCAAATCCTGAGCAGTAAGCATTCTTCTTGTCTCCCTTTGTTGGTTCTCATGCCTCGTAGCATCTTGTACTAGCTCGCCCTCGCCGATAAAACCACCACCTCCATATCATCAATATCACTGGCAAAGACGAGGAGGCTTCAGTGGGGGTAAGTAATTACATCATTGTATCGTGTTTCTATGCTACTCAGTGCGGTGGTTTATAGTTGTCAAACAAAGCAAGAGGGACTCGGGGATAAAAATGAAGGCCCAAATTCCCACTGCGAGTGCTGACGACCCGTTTATTGTCAGTCCACATTTGGGAACACCATCCACGGCTAGCTCGGTGCTCTCCATTCCAGACCTTCCCTTACCATCGCACTCGTCCTTACCATCGCACTCCACGACCCCCTCACCCTCAATGTTTACTATCCCAGATCTTCCACTCCCGTCACACTCCAGCCAATATCCAGCCTCAAAAGGACCTACAGTTCCGGCATCGTCGTTGGATATGCCGCCGTCGAACCAGCTTGCAGCATTTCACACTACGACTAACTTGGATTCTGGCTACCAGTTGCCACCCATGTACAACGGTGATACAGGAGCTATAGAGACTACCCCATGTTCCAAAAGAAACCTAAGTTATCTAACTGACAGTGTCACTATAATGCCAGGTATGTATATTTTCAATTAAGCTTTCTTCAACTGACACTTATCTACATTTGTCCAAGGAGACCGAAGGCACGGTGACACAGCGTGCCTCTGGGAGCCACCTGATGCACATACAGCGTTCACATACAATCGACATGTGCCGCCACTGCGGGGCTCTCAGTTGGAGGAGGCATTTCAAAACCTTCACTCTAACAAAGGTATCAGTTCAGAAATGTTTTGGAGAGTGTTTGACATGTGTAACTGTTATCAATTCTTTACTAAGGAAGCCCTGCACTATGTACATGGGCCGAAATGCCCAATGTGGGCATATCCTGACATGCGTTCGTGATTGTGTGCCATAGACTCTCTGTAAGGGCAACCCTGGCTAGTTGTGGAGACCTCACTACCACACAACTGACAAGGGGAAATCCAAAGTCTGTATAAATGAACAGAGCATACAAGAGAGGGGATTCTCACCTGACAAGGGGAAATCCAAAGAGAAAAGTCTAAGGACCCCCAATGTCAGCGAGCCCGTATTATACTACGCTGCGCAGCCAGGGACAACACTTGGCACCCGCCATCAACCCTGCATCCCCCTGACCCTTGATCGACCCTTGATGCCACCTATTATGCGAGTCGCTTGATTTCCGACACTGTTCCGGGGCGGAAGTCGGAAATTGGAGTGGAACTGGCAAGGCGAACGGAACTGGTGGAAGTTCTCCCAGAAGCGGAATCGTTCCCGAAAGCGGATGCGGAGATGGAATCGGAACCGGAACCGGAGTCGGAAATGGAGTCGGAACTGGGTGTGGTGTCGGAACTGGAAATGGAAAACAGGGTGTCCCCTGACATCACCCCCTCTCTAGCGTGCTGCGTCCTCGAAGCACGGGACACGAGGGATTGAAATGCCAACGAGCGGATCCGGCGAGGGGCACCGGGATGTGTCCTATAGAACTCCCCGAGCTTGTCCGGGGCGGAAACATCTTGCTCCGGGACCCACGAATTCTCTTCGTACCCATACCCTTCCCATTTCACGAGGAATTGGAGTCGTCCTCGCACAAACCGGCTGTCCAGGATCCGTTCCACCACATAGTGCTCCTCCCCATCTACAATCTCTGGCAGAGGTGGCGGATGAGCCTTCCGACCTGGAATTGGGTCCTCAAGCATAGGGAGTAACTTCACCACGTTGAAGACGGGGTGGAGGCGGGACATGGACATCGGAAGTCGGAGGCGGTATGCATTCCGTCCAACCCTCCGCGTCACTGTGAAGGGCCCAAGGTAGCGGTGGGCAAGCTTCTGTGAAGGGCGTGTGGTGCGGATGTCACTTGCATCTAGATACACCTTGTCTCCAACTTGGTACTCTGGGGCAGGAACCCGGCGTTGGTTGTAGTACCTCGCCATGTCATCCTTGGCCTTTGCAAGGGCCGACTTGGCTTCCGAAAGGGTGGAGTCCATGCGGTCTCGGAACTCATTGACCGTCTCGAGTCGGGACTCAGCCTGGCGTGGTTCGAAGCCCATCCGCGGGTGTCGTCCGGAGTCGAGCATGAAGGGAGTCTGTTGTGTGGCGGAATGGACATGGTTGTTGTATTGGAATTCCGCCAGCGGAAGTAATTCATCCCAGTCGTCCTGCCTCTCATTGACAAAGAGGCGGAGATATTGCTCCAACTCCTGATTGACCCGTTCCGTCTGTCCGTCACCCTGCGGATGGTACGCCGTGGTGGTAGCTAGTTTTATGCCGAGCAGGCGGTAGAGCTCCCGAGTCAGTTCCGCGACAAACTGCGGACCTCGGTCGGAAACAACTTGCTTCGGGAGCCCATGCAACTTCCAGACATGGGCAAGGAACAGGCGGGCCGCTCCGAGGGCTGTGATCGCGTGTGCGTCGGAATGAAGTGGGACACCTTGCTTACCGAATCCACGACGTTCATGATCGCGTCGTAGCCATGAGACTCTGGGAGTTCAACAATGAAGTCGACACTGATGGTGTCCCAGCGGGATTCGGGAATCGGGAGCGGAACAAGTTCTCCGACGGGTGGATGTCGTTGCGCTTTGGTTCGGAGACAAAGGTCACATGTCTTCACGTACTGTCCAATGTAGCGGGACATCTGAGGCCACCAGTAATTCCGAGCCACTAACTCCAGCGTCTTCCACCTGCCAGCATGCCCAGCGACCCGTGTGTCATGGTGCTGGGACACGATGCGGCGGCGGAGGTCCGCCCCATCTGGAACGTAGACCTTGCCTCTGAAGTGGAGCAGCCCATCCCGTTCCGACCATTCCGCTGCCCGTACAGACCGTGAGTGCCCTTTCCGAAGTTCCTCCACTGCCTTCACCACCGACTCCTCCTTCTCCCCATTCCGATACTGTCTCCGGATGTCCCGGAGCATTTCCGCTTCCGCTCCAACTGCAGTCACTCCTTCTAGGGCGCGGATTGCAAAGAGACTTGGGCGGAGCAGTGTCATATCCGCATTGTCTCCGCTTCCGCTTCCATGATCCGCACGGCGGGATAGGGCATCGGGCTTGCCCATGGTGCGGCCGGGGCGGTGGTGGAGCATGAAGTCAAACCGGGACAGGTGTAGGGACCACCGTGCTTGTCGTCGGTTCAACTTCTTAGACGTGCGGAAATACTCAAGGTTCTTGTGGTCTGTCCAGATCTCAAATGGGCATAGAGCACCCTCGAGGAAGTGTCGCCACTCCTCCAGCGCTCGGATGATTGCCAGCATCTCCTTGTCATGGATCTCGTAGTTCCGCTCGACCGGACTGAGACTCTTAGAGAAGAAGGCAATCGGATGCCACCCCCCACCTTCTTCCGATGACTGTTGCGACAAGACCGCTCCGGTAGCTGCGTCGGAAGAATCCGCCTCCACTCGGTAAGGGCGAGAGTCGTCGGGAAAGATCAGGACCGGGGCGGAAGTGATCAGCTCTTTGAGTTTGTCAAAGGAGGCCCGTTCCGGCTCTCCCCACCGCCATCCAACCTCCTTCTTGGTGAGGTCGAAGAGGGCACGGGCGTGGCAGGAGAAGTCCTTGATGAACCGCCGGTAGAAATTGACAAACCCAATGAAGGACTGGACTTCCTTCTTGTTCCGCGGCACCGGCCAATCCGACACACCGGAAACCTTGACGGGGTCCATTTCCACCTTTCCTTCCGACACGATCACCCCAAGATACTCTATCCGCGTCCGCTCAAATTCGCACTTTTCCGGCTTGAGACACAGGTTGTACTCCCGGAGTCGTTCCAGCACTCTCCGCACGACTTCCCGATGTTCGGACATTGTTTTTGTGAAGATGAGGATGTCATCGAGGTAGACGCAGACAACCCCTTCTGCTATCATGTCACGGAAAATGTCATTCATCATTGTCTGGAACGTGGCAGGACTGTTGGTGAGGCCAAAGAACATGACCTGTGGCTCAAAGAGTCCTCGGTTGGTGCGGAATGCGGCCTTCCACTCATCTCCCTCCCGGATCCGGACATTATTGAAGCCCCAGCGGACATCCAGCTTGGTGAAGTACTTCGCCCCGCGGAGTTGTGTGATCAATTCGGAAATGAGCGGAATGGGGTACCGGTTCTTGATCGTGATCGCATTCAAGGCCCGGTAATCCTGCACAAGTCTGAGCGAGCCGTCCTTCTTCTTGATGAAGAACACCGGAGATGCCATGGGTGACTTGGAGGGGCGGATCCTCCCTGTACGGAGATTTTCCGCAAGGAATGCATCGAGCTCTACCTGCTCCTTGGGTGACAGCGGGTAGACCTTGCAGTTGGTGGGCTTCGACCCAGGCTCCAACTCGATGGCATGGTCCCACAGTTTCCGCGGAGGCAGGGCATCAAACGACTCCTTGGAGAAGACGTCCTCAAACTCCCGCAGGTACTCCGGAATTTCCGCCTCCACTCTATCATACCTCTTAGAGGCTTCAGCAAGGCGTTGCGAAATATTTCCGGTGGCGCGGATGTGTTCCGCCTCCGGCGGAAGGTTTACGTACAGCAAGCGCTCCCCTTCCGTCAGAGCGTCTTCCAGGCCGAGTCGGATGACGTCGGAATTGGAATTGGAATTGGAATTGGAAGTGGGATCCGGGTCAAATTCCGCTTCCGAGTCTTCTTCTGCAAGCAGTGGATGGGGGCCGGAACGACATGTCTGTATGAGCCGTTCGGTCTTCCGCTGCTCCTGGTGCTCCTTCCGCATTTCCGACCGGCACATGTGACACTTGGCTGGACATCGACTCATCAGTACCTTCCGAGTCTGCCAATTGATCTCCGGGTTGTGCTCTTGAAGCCAGGTAAACCCAAGGATGATGTCTTGCTTCCCCAGGCTGGTGACAGCGAAGGAAGTGCGTTCCGAGTGTCCATCGTAGCGGAGAATTGTGTCCACTATCTCCGTGATGGACCCTGCCTCATTGGGGCTTCCATCCACATTGAACACCGGGATTGCACGTTGCAACTTCCGCGTCGTCAGTCGGTTCCGTTCCACATAGTCCCGGTCCATAAACTGACCAGTGGCCCCGCAATCGACAAGGGCGGGTCCGGATTTGACTTCCGCCGTATCTGTCGTCTGGATCTCTACCTTAATGACTAGTGACTTGGGGCCAGGGGTGGCAGCAACGACATAGCGCTTCGGAAGGCGTCTCTCCCAAGGGCGGATGCGGGATAGACGGGGTGTCGGATTTGGCTTTTGTGTGACTTTATCCGGTGGGTCTGTATGAAGTGAGGGGAGTCGGGGCTTTTCATTCTCTACTTCAAGACAGGCAAACCGGTTATGTACAGGCAGCAGGGGCACACATCTCACCCGCTGCGCGTCACAAAATCCGACGCATCTTCCGCTTCCGATGCGCCATGTTCCGCATTTCGGAAACTCCTTCCGCAGTAGGCACTCCGCTTATGTCCGCAAGTGCGAGGAACTCTGGAAGGAGCTCGAGTTTCTCCTCTGTGGTCATAAGCCGGATGTCAAATGCTGGGGGCACTCGCGGGCATAGTGGCCTGGTTGTTGACATCGGAAGCAGGTGATAGTTCGCGGCCTTTTCCGCGCATGCGGTCAACATCATCGGGGCAGGGCACTCTTCGAGGGAGGAGGGCTATGGTCCTAATAGGAGCGGGCGGAGAAAGCGTCGGAAATACTTTCCGCATGGGAATGAATGCGCTTCCGGATTTTGGCACAGGTGGAGTAGGACGAGTGGAACTGCGCGTCATATTCCGGCTCGTCTCCACGAAGGCCTCATTTGCTTCCCTGTTCCGGGACACCCTCTGTGCAGCTTGGTACCACCCTTCCGGGTCATCAAAGTCCGGAGCTCCATCCCCAAGCAGCGCAACTTGGTTCTGGAGTGTCGGATCGAGTCCTCGTCGGAATTTGATGACGATCGTCTTGTCGTCATCATACTCCGCAAGGTCGATGAGCTCCTGGAAGCGATCGATATAGTCATCGACCGGATCCTTGGCCTGGTACCAGCTGGTCCCCTCGAGCTTCGTAAGGGCTGTGAGCTGCTCATTTTTTGGGCAGAACTGGTCGGAAAATGTTTTCTCGAAGGCGTCCCAGTCTCGGAAGTAGTTCCCCTTGCCCTTTGCTTCATGTCGGATCACCTTGTTTGCAAAACGGGATGCGCGGTCCGACTTGAAAAAGGACAATGCCAGTGAATCCGAGCCTGGTCGTTCGGAAAGAGGTCTCCGACATTGCGAAGTAGATGCTGCATGTGTTGAAGAATGCGCGTCCCTTCTCCCGATCTCCGTCAAAGTCCGCCGGAGTTGCGGGTTTGACCTTTGCTAACTTCGCGGACTTTCTCTCCTCCGCTAGTTCCGCTTTTCCGAAATCCGGATCATCCAACATTTCATTTCCACCACTTGTGGAATATCTAACTTAGCCAAAATCGCTTGTAAGGCTGTTTCAATCGCGTCGGTCTTCATCCGGTTCCGCGTCAATTCCTCCTCCATATCCGAAGACGATCGTCCGGATCCATGTCGGAAGGAGAAATGTGGGACGGGATTTCCGGGGTTGGGGCTCGACGTAAGAAGGGCTGTCGTACGCTGTGTGTGCGGAAGAGGTTGCGATCTCCGAGTCGCTGTCTCCGATTCCGAACGCACCTATGGCGGCTGCGACACGCAGTACGACGCCGGTCCTCTATGGGAGAGACTTTTCTGCTGTAAGGGCAACCCTGGCTAGTTGTGGAGATCCACTACCACACAACTGACAAGGGAAATCCAAGTCTGTATAAATGAACAGAGCATACAAGAGGGGGGTTCTCACCTGACAAGGGGAAATCCAAGAGAAAAGTCTAAGGACCCCCAATGTCAGCGAGCCCGTATTATACTACGCTGCGCAGCCAGGGACAACCTTGGCACCCGCCATCAACCCTGCATCCCCCTGACCCTTGATCGACCCTTGATGCCACCTATTATGCGAGTCGCTTGATTTCCGACACTGTTCCGGGGCGGAAGTCGGAATTGGAGTGGAACTGGCAAGGCGAACGGAACTGGTGGAAGTTCTCCCAGAAGCGGAATCGTTCCCGAAAGCGGATGCGGAGATGGAATCGGAACCGGAACGGAGTCGGAAATGGAGTCGGAACTGGGTGGTGGTGGAGGGTGTCCTGAATCTTTGTCGGAACGGGAAATGGAAAACAGGGGATCCGCAGGCACCGGGTGTGTCCTATAGAACTCGGAGTTTGTGGGCGGAAACATCTTGCTCGGACCCACGAATTCTCTCGTATCCATACCCTTCCCATTTCACGAGGAATTGGAGTCGTCCTCGCACAAACCGGCTGTCCAGGATCGTTCCACCACATAGTGCTCTCCCCATCTACAATTCCGGTGGAGGTGGGGACAGCCTTCCGACCTGGAATTGGTCCTCAGCATAGGGAGTAACTTCACCACGTTGAAGACGGGGTGGAGGGGGACATGGACATCGGAAGTCGGGCGGTATGCATTCCGTCAACCCTCCGCGTCACTGGAAGGGCCCAAGGTAGCGGTGGGCAAGCTTCTGTGAAGGGCGTGTGGTGCGGATGTCGCTTGCATCTAGATACACCTTGTCTCCAACTTGGTACTCTGGGCGGAACCCGGCGTTGGTTGTAGTACCTGCCATGTCATCCTTGGCCTTTGCAAGGGCGACTTGGCTTCCGAAAGGGTGGAGTCCATGCGGTCTCGGAACTCATTGACCGTCTCGAGTCGGGATCAGCTGGGTGGTTCGAAGCCCATCCGCGGGTGCGTCCGGAGTCAGCATGAAGGGAGTCTGTTGTGTGGCGGAATGGACATGGTGTTGTATTGGAATTCGCCAGTGAAGTAACTCATCCCAATCGTCCTGCCTCTCATTGACAAAGAGGCGGAGATATTGCTCCAACTCCTGATTGACCCGTTCCGTCTGTCCGTCACCCTGCAGATGGTACGCTGGGTGGTAGCAGCTTTATGCCGAGCAGGCGGTAGAGCTCCTGAGTCAATTCCGCGACAAATTGCGGACCTCGGTCGAAACAACTTGCTTCGGAGCCCATGCAACTTCCAGACATGTGCAAGGAACAGGCGGGCCGCTCCGAGGGCTGTGATCGTCGTGTGGTCGGAATGAAGTGGGACACCTTGCTTACCGAATCCACGATTCATGATCGCGTCGTAGCCATGAGACTCTGGGAGTTCAACGATGAAGTCGACACTGATGGTGTCCCAGCGGGATTGGGATCGGGAGCGGAACAGTTCTCCGACGGCGGATGTCGTTGTGCTTTGGTTGGAGACAAGGTCACATGTCTTCACATACTGTCCAATGTAGCGGGACATCTGAGGCCACCAGTAATTCGAGCCACTAACTCCAGGTCTTCCACCTGCCAGCATGCCCAGCGACTCGTGTGTCGTGTGCTGGGACACAATGCGGTGGCGGAGGTCGCCCACCTGGAACATAGACCTTGCCTCTGAAGTGGAGCAGTCCATCACGTTCCGACCATTCCGCTGCCCATACAGACCGTGAGTGCCCTTTCCGAAGTTCCTCCACTGCCTTCACCACCGACTCCTCCTTCTCTCCATTCCGGTACTGCCTCCAGATATCCGGAGCATTTCCGCTTCCGCCCAACTGCAGTCACTCCTTCTAGGGCGCGGATTGCAAAGAGACTTGGGCGGAGCAGTGTCATATCCGCGTTGTCTCCACTTCCGCTTCCATGATCCGCACGGCGGGATAGGGCATCGGGCTTGCCCATGGTGCGGCCGGGCGGTGGTGGAGCATGAAGTCAAACCGGGACAGGTGTAGGGACCACCGTGCTTGTCGTCGGTTCAACTTCTTAGACTGCGGAAATACTCGAGGTTCTTGTGGTCTGTCCAGATCTCAAATGGGCATAGAGCACCCTCGAGGAAGTGTCGCCACTCCTCCAGCGCTCGGATTATTGCCAGCATCTCCTTGTCATGGATCTCATAGTTCGCTCGACCGGACTAAGGCTCTTAGAGAAGAAGGCAATCGGATGCCACCCCCACCATCTTCCGATGACTGTTGTGACAAGACCGCTCCGGTAGCTGTGTCGGAAGAATCCGCTTCGACTCGATAAGGGCGAGAGTCGTCGGGAAAGACCAGGACGGGGCGGAAGTGATCAGCTCTTTGAGTTTGTCAAAGGAGGCCTGTTCCGGCTCTCCCCACCGCCATCCAACTTCCTTCTTGGTGAGGTCGAAGAGGGCACGGGCGTGGCAGGAGAAGTCCTTGATGAACCGCCGGTAGAAATTGACAAACCCAATGAAGGACTGGACCTCCTTCTTGTTCCGCGGCACGGGCCAATCCGATACACCGGAAACTTTTGACTGGGTCCATTTCCACTTTCCTTCCGACACAATCACCCCAAGATACTCTATCCGCGTTCGCTCAAATTCGCACTTTTCCGGCTTGAGACACAGGTTGTACTCCCGGAGCCGTTCCAGCACTCTCTGCACGACTTCCCAATGTTCGGACATGGTTTTTGTGAAGATGAGGATGTCATCGAGGTAGACGCAGACAACTCCTTCTGCTATCATGTCACGGAAAATGTCATTCATCATCGTCTGGAACGTGGCAGGACTGTTGGTGAGGCCAAAGAACATGACTGTGGCTCAAAGAGTCCTCGGTTGGTGCGGAATGCGGCCTTCCACTCATCTCCCTCCCGGATCCGGACATTATTGAAGCCCCAGCGGACATCCAGCTTAGTGAAGTACCTTGCCCCGCGGAGTTGTGTGATCAGTTCGGAAATGAGTGGAATGGGGTACCGGTTCTTGATCGTGATTGCATTCAAGGCCCGGTAATCCTGCACAAGTCTGAGCAGCCGTCCTTCTTCTTGATGAAAACCGGAGATGCCATGGGCGACTTGGAGGGGCAGATCCTTCCTGTATGGAGGTTTTCCGCAAGGAATGCATCGAGCTCTACCTGCTCCTTGGGTGACAGCGGGTTAGACTTTGCAGTTGGTGGGCTTTGACCCAGGCTCCAACTCGATGGGTGGTCCACAGCTTCCGTGGAGGCAGGGCATGAATGACTCTCGGAAAAGGCGTCCTCGAACTCTGCAGGTACTCCGGAATTTCCGCCTTACTCTATCATGCCTCTTGGAGGCTTCAGCAAGGCGTTGTGAAATGTTTCCGGTGGCACGGATGTGTTCCGTTCGGTGGAAGGTTTACGTACAGCAAGTGCTCCCTTCCGCCAGAGTCTTCCGGCCGAGTCGGATGACGCGGATCGGAATCGGAATGGAATCGGAAGTGGGATCCGGTTCAAATTCCGCTTCCGAGTCTTCTTCTGCAAGCAGTGGATGGGGGCCAGAACGACATGTCTGTATGAGCCGTTCGGTCTTCCGCTGCTCCTGCGCTCCTTCCGCACTTCCGACCTGCACATGTGACACTTGGCTGGACATCGACTCATCAGTACCTTCCGAGTCTGCCAATTGATCTCCGGGTTGTGCTCCTGAAGCCAGGTAAACCCGAGGATGATGTCTGCTTCCCCAGGCTGGTGACTGCAAGGAAGTGCGTTCTGAGTGTCCATCGTAGCGGAGAATTGTGTCTACTATCTCCGTGATGGACCCTGCCTCATTGGGGCTTCCATCCACATTGAACACCGGGATTGCACGTTGCAACTTCCGCGTGGTCAGTCGGTTCCGTTCCACATAGTCCCGGTCCATAAACTGACCAGTGGCCCCGCAATCGACAAGGGCGGGTCCGGATTTGACTTCCGCCGTATCTGTCGTCTGGATCTCCACCTTAATGACTAGTGACTTGGGGCCAGGGGTGGCAGCAACAACATAGCGCTTCGGAAGGCGTCTCTCCCAAGGGCGGATGCGGGATGGATGGGGTGTCGATTTGGTTTTTGTGTGACTTTATCCGGTGGGTCTGTACGAAGTGAGGGGAGTGGGGCTTTTCATTCTCTACTTCAAGACAGGCAAACCGGTTATGTACAGGCAGCAGGGGCACACATCTCACCCGCTGCGTGTCACAAAATCCGACGCATCTTCCGCTTCCAGTGGACCATGTTCCGCATTTTCGGAAATCTTCCGCAGTGGGCACTCCTTATGTCCGCAAGTGCGAGGAACTCTGGAAGGAGCTCGAGTTTCTCCTCTGTGGTCATAAGCCGGATATCAAAGGCTTGGGGGCACTCGCGAGCATAGTGGCCTGGTTGTCGACATCGGAAGCAGGTGATAGTTCCGTGGCCTTTTCCGCGCATGCGGTCAACATCCATCGGGCAGGGCCACTCTTCGAGGGAGGAGGGCTATGGTTCCTAATAGGAGCAGGCGGAGCAAGCATCGGAAATATTTCCGTGTGGGAATGAATGCGCTTCCGGTTTTGGCACAGGTGGAGTAGGACGAGTGGAACTGCGTTCATGTTCCGGCTCGTCTCCACGAAGGCCTCATTTGCTCCCTGTTCCGAGACACCTCTGCGAGCTTGGTACCACCCTTCCGGGTCATCAAAATCCGGAGCTCCATCCCCAAGCAGCGCAACTTGGTTCTGGAGTGTCGGATCAAGTCCTCGTCGGAATTTGATGACGATCGTCTTGTCGTCGTCATATTCCGCAAGGTCGATGAGCTCCTGGAAGCGATCGATGTAGTCATCGACCGGATCCTTGGCCTGGTACCAGCTGTCCCCTCGAGCTTCGTAAGGGCTGTGAGCTGCTCGTTTTTCGGGCAGAACTGGTCGGAAAATGTTTTCTCGAAGGCGTCCCAGTCCGGAAGTAGTTCCCCTTGCCCTTTGCTTCATGTCGGATCACCTTGTTTGCAAAACGGGCTGCGCGGTCCGATTGAAAAAGGACAATGCCAGTGAATCCGAGCCTGGTCGTTCGGAAAGAGGTCTCCGACAATTGCGAAGTAGATGCTGCATGTGTTGAAGAATGCGCGTCCCTTCTCCCGATCTCCGTCAAAGTCCGCCGGAGTTGCGGGTTTGACCTTTGCTAACTTCGCGGACTTCTCTCTTCCGCTAGTTCCGCTTTTCCGAAATCCGGATCATCCAGCATTTCATTTCCACCACTTTGTGGAATATCTAACTTAGCCAAAATCGCTTGTAAGGCTGTTTCAATCGCGTCGGTCTTCATCCGGTTCCGCGTCAATTCCTCCTCATATTCCGAAGACGATCGTCCGGATCCATGTTGGAAGGAGAAATATGGGACGGGATTTCCGGGTTGGGAGCTCGACGTAAGAAGAGGGGCTGTCGTACGCGTGTGTGCGGAAGAGGTTGCGATCTCCGAGTCGCTGTCTCCGATTCCGAACGCACCTATGGCGAATGCAAGCGCGTACGACCGCCGGTCCTCTAGGGGAGAGACTTTTCTGCTGTAAGGGCAACCCTGGCTAGTTGTGGAGATCACACTACCACACAACTGACAAGGGGAAATCCAAAGTAGTAATAAGAATGCAGAGCATACAAGAGGGATTTGT
>WHVA01000895.1:0-22646 GCA_015179125.1 Gautieria morchelliformis
AGTTGCTATATGCAGCCATAGCAACTGTGCAGCCTGTTTGGCTTCACCAAACAATGGGATCATGGTCAGTCATGACAACTAGGCTGTACCAGGCTATTCCCAGCTGTGCTAAGCAGTGCTCTTAGTAATTATGGCTACAGAGCCCTAATTGGCTCAGAACTGCTTACTCAGCTTCTGAGTGCCAAATACATGGTTATCTGGAGATACAGCCTTAATGACTCAACCAATCCAGGCACACCTTGGTGAGTCAGGAGTACATGACTCAGCCAAGCTGTGCTATGGCACATGACCCTTTTCAGTGAGAATCAAGCTCTGATTGGTAGGAAGCATGGTAGAGTCCCCTGGAAACAGCCAGTTTCTTCCAACCCTTTCTTCTATCTTCCACAAGCTTCTTCCCCCATTCCATTAATAGATAGAAGGTTCTACCTGCTGACTAAGCCCTTGTACATTACAATATAAAAGGAGGCCCTTTGCCTGCCCTTTGAGAAATCAATCTACCCATCTTCTATCCTACACAGCTTGTGTGACTTGCACATCTTACCTAAGTTCCTAACCCGAACTAGAATACTACTCTTGCTTAGAGTCACTATTCTTAGTTAAGTAGTTGCTTTACTGCTTAGCCACTTAGCCTAACACGCTGGGTGAAACTCTACAGAGTGAGGTTGGCAATTGATTTTCTTGTCAATTAGCACTCCAATACCCAAGACAAGCTGTTCAGTTGATTTCCTGTTCAGTGACTTTCACAAGTCAAGTCAAGTTGTGTGCGAAAGCCACTTCACATTACTCTCTCGTTATTGCAGTGCATTGACGTTGGTCGACCCAATCCACTTACAAACTCTCCTGTGGAGCCTATTCCCTCTTTTATAAAAGGAATACTCTTGGACCCTGATAGTGTCCTTGAACCTACACACTCTTTCAGTTTATTGTTCAGTGCAGCTAAGAAACACATTGCCTTCTATCTGTAATAACTTGGACTAGTTATTACACAGATTGCAACCAAGGTACAAATATTAAATTATTTCTGGAGTTGCATTGGATTGGTATTCTACTAGTCGTGTAAACGACATGTTCTGATAGACAGAGGCGTTAGCAATAACACCAAAGTCTTGAAGGGTTCCAAAACACGCTTCGTCCATGTATACATGGACGACATCTTCATATTCTCGCTCTCGATACAAGAGCATGAAGAGCACCTCTACATCGTCTTTGACAGACTGAGGAAGAATCACCTTTTTCTGAGCAAGAAAAAGGTGAACCTCTATTCCATCCGAATGGAGTGTCTCAGCCACATCATCGATGGCCGAGGGGTACATGCCAATGAGGATAAAATGCAACGCATCCGCGAGTGGCGTAGGCCATGGACGTTCAACGATGTCCAGCGTTTCCTCAGGCTGGTACAGTATCTGGCGCATTACATGCCAGATTTTAGCGCATATACCACCCCACTATCGGGCTGTGCACGTAACAATCGTCCATTGGAATGGACCCCACTACTAGACAAATGCTGGCAAAGCATTAAGGCGTTGGCCTGTAAGGCCCCGATCCTGCGTCCAGTAGACGCACAGTGCCCAGAGCCGATCTGGGTGATCACCGACGGGTCAAAAGCTGGTGTCAGTGCGGTCTATGGCCAAGGTCCCGACTGGAAAACCTGTCGGCCTGCTGGCTTCTTGTCAAAGAAGTTCAGCGTTGCTCAGCAACACTACTGGACTCACAAGCACGAGACAATCGCGGTGCTCGAGGCGCTCATGAAATGGGAGGACAAACTGCTGGACGGAGGTTCACCCTCATCACAGACCACAAAGGGCTCGAGTACTTCGAGACCCAAAGAGCCTATCTGACCGCCAGGTCAGATGGTGGGAATTTCTCTCCCGGTTCAACTTCAACACCGTACATGTTGATGGTGTAGAGAACAAGGTAGCAGACTGCCTGTCGCGCTACTACAAGAGCGACACGAGTGATGACAATCACCCAGATCACGTCTTTGTGAACGCAGACGCGCATTTAGACCCGGACAGTGAGTTATTGCCCACCGACCGATATATCGAGCTGCGAACAGCGGTGACGAGACGGTCTAAATGCCTCGCTGAGAAGACAGAGGCGAGAATAACGGAGTCCACCACATTAAACGAGGGCTCACAAAAGCCCGCGAGCGTCGCCGCATCACGCAACGACGACGATGATGACATCAGGGTCGTCACCGCAGGAAATGACGGCGCACCCCTGCGCCGGATCATCAAGCAGGGTGTAGAGCTGTCCAAGGTCCTATGAGACGTGTACCATAAGGACGCCATGTTCGCAAAGATCATGGCGCACCCGGACGCACACCCGAGATTTGGGATCCGGGACGGACTGATCTGGACAAAGAACCAGCTCAGAAGAGACGTCATTGCCGTCCCCCGCTCTGTTCTTCCAGGGGGAAGGAGGCTGATCGAAATCATCATCCATCAGGCACATCAGATGGTCAGTCACTACGGCCATCTGAAGACTTCAAACTATGTTCGAAGATCATATTGGTGGCCGGGCATGAGCCCAGACATAGAGTCGTTCTGCACATCGTGCGCGAAGTGCCAGATGACAAAAACCGGGCCACAACGGCCCAAAGGCCTACTACACAGCCTACCCATCCCGGATAGGCTGTGGCAGTCGATTGGCATCGACTCCATGGGCCCCTGCCCAAATCCAATGACTGTGACTACCTGATGGTAGTCATCGACCGACTAACGTCACTCCTACACCTCGTACCAACAACGATGAGCGTGTCAGCCAAGGGAGTAGCCTGGCTGTTTCTGAAGGAGATCGTTCAACTCCATGGGGTTCCCGACTCCATCGTCTTGGATAGAGACTCGAAGTTCACGTCGATCTTTGGTGTGAACTACAGCGACTCATGGGACTAAGCTCCTCATGTCAACCGCCTTCCATCCCCAAACGGATGGAGCCACCGAGCGGGCAAACCGCTCGATAGGACAGATATTGCATGCAGTCGTCAGGGACGATCAGAAGGATTGGGCATTGAAATGCGCAATGGTTGAGGTCGCCCTCAACAGCAACGTCAGCACGACCACAGGGTTCACACCCTTCGAGCTGAACCACGGCTATATGCCGCGGATAGATCTCCCCATAGCCGTGGACACCCCGTTCAAGGGGTAGCCCGGTTCGCACATCAGGCAAGATGGAACCTGATGGCAGCACACGATGCAATCATAGAGCATCAAGTGACGCAAATGTTTCATGCAAACAAGAAATGTATGGCGAGCGACAGGTACGCGGCCAACGACCGCGTCTACCTCTCGACCCAAAACCTAACTCTCCCGAAAGGAAGAGCCAGAAAACTAATCCCGCAGTACATTGGACCATACCGCGTCATCGAGGCCCACAACAACGCCTCGACGGTGACCCTTGAACTTCCCGACAAGCTGAAAAGCCATCGTATTTCACCGGTCTTTCATTCAAGCCTCGTACGACGATACGAGGCCAACAACGACGAATTGTTCCCCCGTCATGAGGCCAAGTCATTTTATGACTTCGGAGCGAATGACGACGAGGAGTGGCTCGTTGACGATATTATCGCACATCGATGGATAAACTCGACAGACCTGGAGTTACAGGTCCGCTGGACCCTAGGCGACATGACATGGGAACCCATGTCATCCTGCAAGGACCTTGAAGCCCTAGATAGCTATCTAGAGCTTCGGGGGGTGCGCAAGCCACGCGACCTCCCCAGATGCCGCTAGACGCATTTGTCACATGCATATCACGTGACGCGCCGGCCACGGCGTGGTTAAATTTCGCCTCAGATCTTTCCGAGGACGCATCGCTTCTTGGAAGCAAACCACCATCATCTACCCACGAGGATGATGCCCCCCAAAGATGGGATGGACGTTGATCCGTCAACGTCCACAACGCGCACAACGGCCCCGAGACAGGGGCCCGCGGACATCCTACGTGCTCCAGTCGACCAGGAGCACTGGATGATCATAGGATGGGAAGATGCTCTCACAATCGTCCACCCCGACGATTGTGCCATGTGCGCGGACTACGCCGCACACCTAAGGGCCGTGACCGGCACCCGCAAGGTCAAATTGCGGGACGAGGACATTGGCGATGCCGTCAACGCGGCCTGGGGATGGCTCCCAAGAGGCATCGTGCGTGACGTGCGCGAGGCGCCCCTCAGGGACATCCACGACCTCAAAAAGGAGGTCAAGGAGTTGGAACGTGCGGTCGAAGACCGCAATGATGCACTCTAAGCCAAGCGCGCCAAAATAAAGGAACTGGAGCAGCAGCTGAGCGTAGCCCAGCTCCAGGTCACTCTCGTCCACACAGCCTCAAAAAGGCTGTGCCATGACCCGGCCACGGACCCAGTGGCTGGGCCATCATCACCTCGCGCGACGGTGCCCTTGCTGGCATGCGCAACATCGGGGCTAGCGTCCCAATTATCGTGCCGACCCCGACAACAACAACGACAGAGGGGCAGAGCGCACCTTCCGATGCCGCATACGGTGTCCCAGACGGATGGGAGTCCGACTCCTCCGTCTGGAAGAGCGGGCAAAGAAATGCCGCAACTCACGCGCACACGCGAGATGATCGGCGTGTTCAAACGCATCGAGCGCAAACAACGCGCTCGCAATCCCAAAAGGGATTGTCTCGTGATAGCGGGCGGTACCCCGCACGACATCGCCGCCATCCTAAGGGCTGGATACACAACCCTGAAGGAATCCCATCAGCCATCCGTGACAATGCAGATGGTACCTTCAACCTAGACATATGGACGTCTGGATGCGGTTGAAGGCCCTGTGCCCCGGGTCAAAGGGGTCGCATCGCCTCTCAAGCGAGGCTGCTCGACTTGTTCGGCTCAACTGACCAATGGTCGAGCCTCGTCGATGCCAGGGAAGTCCTGATGCCCCAGAGCACCAGCCTGCGGCTCTCCATCACGGGCCCATACCCCGTGGGGGGCTGAGCTGGCCCCGACATCCCACTCACCGAGATCATGAGATGGTTGGCCCGCTACGCGGGGTCACTCGCGAGCGAGTGGCACGCATTGAACATTATGTTCAACTGTTACGATACGATCTGTCGTAAAGTTGGCCGAGGTCGGGAACGAAACCCGAGGCAAGGTCCGAGGTTACAGGGCGAGGTTTGGATGGGGAAGTCGGAGAGGGACTTGGCTTCAGCTTATGTGCTGCGCCGACCCTACGCACGAGTCCCAACTTCGGAGGTAAACGAATAAGAGGCGAAGTTTTAGCGTAAGAGGCGAGGCGTAGAAACTAGCTAGGGATCGAAGGGATACGATAGTTGATTTTCAGACTGAGGAGTAGGAATGCATACAAGGGGGTTATATACGGACAAGGTGCAAGTCAGGGGCGAACAGATTAGTGGAGGTCAGGGCGAGGTCAGGAGACCGAGGTCAGGGTGAGATAATATACGAGTGATGCGTGATGGAACGGAATCAGTAACTAAGGGGACACGGGCATGGGATCAAGGTCGGATATGAAACTCAAGCTCGGGCTCGGGCTCGGGCGCGGATAAGTATCATATGTACTCGGGCACGAATATCACAAGGCTCGGGCTCGGAAGAAGGTTCTACCGGTAAGTAACCGGCCAAAGGCCGGGTCCTTACAGTATTCCCCCCTTATGGCCGAGACCCTCGAGGCCGTAATGTGAACAAGGTTCGCCTATCCTCGAATCTAGATCCCGGCCCGATGTTAAGTAGCCGGAAAGGCGAAGCTTAAATTGTAGCCGAGGTTGGATAAAAGGGTGGGTAGGAGGCAGCGAACCCCATTGCCAACTAATATGGTGCGCCCTCAAGCCCTCTTCAGCTCAGCCGTCGACGAGCACAGCGTGAACAACGCGTTCGACCAGACACTACTGTCTGAGGAGAACGAAGCCTCGGGCGAGGTTATGCCCGAGGATCGGCCCGAGGTTGGCGCATTGCCAATTGATGAGTCGGGGGCCATCGACATGCGTCAGCTGTGGCAGGAAGGGCCGAATGGCAAAAAGGTGAGTCGTTGAGCAGTATCATTGTCGCCGTTTGCTGACTTGCGTAGTACAAGCGAATGTTATTCTTGTACCAGCCGACCGACTTGTCCTTATATGGGTACAAGCTCGCCGACGGGGGACCTCGTGAGTGGCAACTCGCGACCAAGGCTGAGGCGAGGTGCGCGCGCTGCGAAGAGCGCGACTATACATGCCTTCGGGCCGTTAGTCTCGACTTCAGCCTCGCCGACCAGGGTGCCTGCGTGTGGTGCAGGACCCGTTCCTTGGGCTGTAGCATCTCCCAAGGTCGCCGCAGCAAGGCGACTCCAGGGAAAGGTCAGGCGGGTACAGCGAGTAAGAAGTGAGCGAGGAGCGAGGAGGCTGCGGATGGACCGAGGCCGAGGAGAGAGGCCAAGGATCGGGATGAGGTTGCAGAGGACGATGACTCAAGCGACTGGGTCGAGAGGAACCTTGAGACGAGGGTGGAGCGGATGGAGGCGATGTTGAGGACAGGAATTATAGGCAGTAGGAATGGACTTCTTGCTCAAAAGAATAGACTAGAAATTAATTCACTCTCTCAGTGAATTTAGTTGTCACTGTAAATATATTATACACTACCTAGAAATTAATTCACTACAGAGGATTTCTAGGTCAATAAATCGAAAGAATGCTAGACTAATTTACTTGCCTCTCTCAGTGAATTTAGTTGTCACTGAGAGAGGGGGAAATTGTTTCACTGCGCATGTACTACTATCCGGCCCTTTAGCACCCAAGAGCTCGCGCGTCGAAGTCATTTCAGACTCCGCTGGGTGCAGCCGCTTGTGAAAGTAGGAATAACAAAATGAAATAGAGAGACAGGGAGTGAGTGGAAAATTTCGAAAATCACCAGAGAAATGGATGCATGATACAAGAACAACATGAGAAGAAATTGAGAAAGCACACAACAAATTGGATATATTATGCTTGATTTTGGTGCAGGAGCATCAATGCACCCAACACGCCCCCTCAAGCTTAATATATTCCGATTTGCTCGTTGAGGATCTTCACTCTAGGACTAGAAAGTCCTTTGGTGAGGATATCTGCCAACATTTGTTCGGTTGGCAAATAAACGAGCTTGGCTTGTTGATTTTTGATTATATCTCGAAGGAAATATAATCTGATGTCGAAATGTTTGGTTCTCGTGTGTTGTTGAGTGCCATACGTGATGGCAATGGCTGATTGATTGTCTGAATAAATTTTGATGGGTCTGTTCAGTGGTTGGAATATTTCAGAAATAAAATGGCGCATCCAAAGAGCCTCTTTGCCCGCATGGGTCAGGGCGACGAATTCGGCTTCAGTTGATGAGAGGGCTACTATCGACTGTTTCTGGCAACTCCATGAAACAGTGCCTCCATCAATCTGAAATAAGTATGCCGAATACGAACGCCTATGACTCTGTGAACCCCAATCCGCATCTGAATACCCCATCAAGCCGTCTCGATTTCTTCCAAGTGTGAGCTTGTAATGCTTCGTGCCTTTCAAATATTTGAAGACACGTTTGACTGCATTCCAATGTGTGCCACCTGGATTTTCGAGGAATTGCGAAAGCAATGACACCGCAAATGCAATGTCAGGTCGAGTGGCTACAGCTGCCCACATCAGTGATCCTATAGCTTGCCTGTACGGGAACTTCGACATGGCTTTCTTGCCTCTCTCTGTAGAAGGACATTGGTCTTTAGATAATTTTACGGCTGGATCAAGAGGCGTAGCGTAAGTCTTTGCATCTTCGAGATTGAATTTTTTGATAATCTTCTCGATGTATGCAGGTTGTGAAATTGCAATAGTTTTCTTCTGCCAGTCTCTTTCGATTTTGAGATTCAATAGCCAATGAATCTCGCCTAGATCTTTCATACTGAAGACCTGAGCAAGATCTCGTTTGACTTCGTCCAGGACTGACTGATTCTCAGCTGTGATGGTGAGATCATCCACAGCTGTTGCAATGATCACATGCCCCTTTCCGCCACGTCTATAAAATACAGCCCCATCTGTGGCTGACGTAGTGAATCCTAATTTGTGGAATTCACCACTTAGACGTTTGTACCATTCCCTTCCAGATTGTTTGAGGCCATAAAGTGCTTTCTTCAAAAGTAGCACTTCGTCTTTGTCTCCAGACTCATATCCATACGGCTGCTTCATGTAAATAGGTTCAGGCAGTGTAGCATTGAGGTATGCATAGTCCATGTCCATTTGATGGATAGGCCAGTCATTCCTAGCAGCAATGGCGCATATGATCCGTAGGGAGGATAACCGAGCAACAGGTGAATATGTCTCATCATAGTCGACTCCAAACTTCTGTGTGAAGCCTTGGGCGACCATTCTCGATTTAGGCATTATTGGTTTCCCTTCTGGGTTACGCTTCCAAAGGTAGACCCATTTATTACCGACAATATTGGCTCCAGGAGGTGGTTTGGCTCGTTCCCACACTCCTTTGTCGATTAGGGCCTCATACTCTTTGTCCATTGATTTCTTCCATATAGGATTATTCAGAGCTTCGTCTGCATTGCTAGGTTCAATTTGACTCAAATCCGGCGCCTTGTTATTGTTTTGACCGTCGGTTAGAAACGCACTGATGGCACACTCATAGCTACTGATGCCATCAATCTCGGAGGATAATTCTTGGTCGAATAAAACTTCTTTATGGTCCTCAACGTCCTCGTAAGCTAGTGTAGTCATATGTGCGCCAGCTTGTCTCTGGGTTTGAGATCTTGTTACGGGACCTGATGGGGCCGGCTGCACTTGTTGTTGACGGATCCTTTCGCTTCTCCTTATCGGTTCAGCTTCTCTAGGTCTGTCATCAACTCCCTGAATAGGTTGCAGCTTTTCAAGATATTCCTCTGGTGCATTTTCATCAATTTCTTCGATCTTTGCCTCTTCGCTGACTAAGTGACCGGGTACAGGCACTGATGCCGGAATGGCCTTCTTCTCTTCTCTAGACGTAGGTAGCTTGGATTCCTCAATAGAAATGATTGGGATCTTTCCCTTCTTCATCTCTGAATCAAACACAACGTTCCGCTCGACAGAAACTTTGTGCGAGTCAGGCCAATAAATATAATGACCATGGCTCTGCGCAGAAATTCCTATCCACCGAGCTCTCTTGGCACGAGCTTCCAATTTATCTCCCTGAGTGACCTTAACATAGACTTCGGTTCCCCACGCGTGAATGTCTTTGAGATTCGGTTTCTCATGGTGGATCATCTCGTAGGGTGTTTTATCCGGTAGAGCTCTTGTGTGCGTCCTGTTCCTAAGATAATTGGCATGCTGTATTGCATAGCCCCATAATATCTTAGGAAGGCCTGATTCTAACAGCATGGCACGAGTTCTCTCAGTGAGAGTTCGGTTCAGGCGTTCGGCAACACCATTAGACTCTGGTGTGTCGTGTACCGTCAACTGATGCTTCGTGCCTTGTTTGGCTAGATGCTGTTCGAATTCAGAGCTCGTATACTCGCCCCCTCGATCAGAAACAAGTGCCTTGATGTGCACATTTCTCTGTCAAAGCATTAAAGCCTCATAGAGCTTGTACTTTGAGAATGCTTCTGATTTGTTCGCCATGAGATAGATCACCGATTCTCTTGAGTAATCATCGATAAAGGAGACATAATATGACTTCTTATCGATTGTGAGGTGCCTTGCAGGTCCCCAGACATCAGAATAAATTCTGTCACCGAATTTTGATGTTCGGTCTCTGGGTTCTCGAGGAAGAGGTTTGCGTGCAATCTTGGCCTGAATACACGCATCGCAGACAATTCTATCGCCTGTGGAGCTCAGTTCAATGCCCAATATCATGCCATGATTTAATAGATGTTGTAGGGACTTCTGTGAGATGTGCCCCATTTTTTGATGAATTTCCATGGCAGACAAACACATATGGGCTTGAGCACTTGGTGACTGGAGGTCTAGTCGATATAAACCATTGACCTTCGGTGCTTGCATCAATACCTTTCCAGTAGCGTTAGATATTGTGCATTTCTGGCCACCGAGTCGAATGTCGTAGCCAGCATCATCGCACCGACCGATCGAGACGAGGGTAGCAGCAATTTTGGGAGCATAATATGTATCTTGCAACGTGACTTCTACTGTTTTATCTCCAACCTTGTTGGATAATACAAGCAGTCCTGAACCGAAGGCATCAAAAGTGCCTTTGTTGGCTGCTCGGATAGTCCTCGGCTGTGAGAATTGACAGTAGTTCCTCAATAAATTTTTGTGAGGAGTCATATGCGATGTTGTTCCGGTATCGAGTATAACTATAACTCCTGAGGATGTGCTCAAATTGAAATTAGAGCACTCGTCAAAATTGGTGAAGGCAAGATGCCCATCACCACTTTCCTCAGAAGAGGACTCTTCTTCGGCAACATTCGCTTTTGCTTTACCCTTCTTCTTCTTCTTGGCTTTGGCTTTTTTCTTCTGACGTGGTCCTTGACCTTCTTTACCACCTCCTTTAGCCCAGCAATTTTCGATGGAATGTCCAGGCTTTTTGCAGTTGGTGCATACATGCGCCTTCTGCCCCTTCTGGTCCTTTTTAGTAGATGAACCAATAAACACCTGCTCTTCTTGCGGGAGTGTTTTCTTCCTGTCATACTGAGCCTTTAGTACCCTAATAATATTATCAGGGACCAATGGCATCCCGCATTCTTCAAGCGAAGTGGTAAGGGCGTTCATGACTGCCTCATAGGATGGTGGAAGTGATGCAAGGATGATGTCCATGAATTCTTCTTCGGAAACTCTGGCTCCCATCTCATTAAGACGAGCATATAGGTCTTGGGCCTTGTCCAAATGATCTCTCAAGTCTCCATCCTCAGGACATCTCATACTACGGAGTTGTCGCTGCAGGCTGGTGAGGACCATCTTGGGCTTTTTGGTCATCTCATTGACCAATGCATCCCAAGTCTCTTTTGCTGTCTTCTGCTTCTGTAGCATCAGGGCTAATGACTCTGACACTGAGACGATGATTTGGGTCTTGGCTTGTCCTTCTCTAGCAAGGTATCTCTCCAGCTTCTCCTCAGCCTTATCCATCTGAGTTTCCTCAGCTTCTGTAAGAATATGGCCTGGGGGCATAACTGGAGGATCAGGAGGTCGAGTGACTCTCCCTTCTACATGCTTGAGTAGATTTTTGGACTCGAAATAGCTGATGAGAGTGGCTCGCCACAGTGGCCAATTACTACCATCAGTAGCAAGCTTCTCAACACCCAATAGCTTCTCAGAAGTGTCTCCGGGGCCCATAACCCTGTTGAGGACAGGAATTATAGGCAGTAGGAATGGACTTCTTGCTCAAAAGAATAGACTAGAAATTAATTCACTCTCTCAGTGAATTTAGTTGTCACTGTAAATATATTATACACTACCTAGAAATTAATTCACTACAGAGGATTTCTAGGTTAATAAATCGAAAGAATGCTAGACTAATTTACTTGCCTCTCTCAGTGAATTTAGTTGTCACTGAGAGAGGGGGAAATTGTTTCACTGCGCATGTACTACTATCCGGCCCTTTAGCGCCCAAGAGCTCGCGCGTCGAAGTCATTTCAGACTCCGCTGGGTGCAGCCGCTTGTGAAAGTAGGAATAACAAAATGAAATAGAGAGACAGGGAGTGAGTGGAAAATTTCGAAAATCACCAGAGAAATGGATGCATGATACAAGAACAACATGAGAAGAAATTGAGAAAGCACACAACAAATTGGATATATTATGCTTGATTTTGGTGCAGGAGCATCAATGCACCCAACAGGCGAGGTTGAGCGAGGATAAGGGTCAGGGGTCAGAGGGCGCAAGGCATAGTGAGGGGAACGAAGCCGAGGTGGAAGGTCAGAGGGGGAAGAAAAACAAGAAGGTGAAAAGGTCGGAGCGAAGTGCGGAGATGAGGGAATTGATAGCAGCGGTAAGGGATGTGGGACTGAAGGTTGGCGAGGTTGGTGAAAGGGTATGCAAGTTGTTGGGGGAGTTTAGGGCTGCGAATGATAGGATGAACAGGGCGGATGTGGAGTTCATGAGGATAAGGAGGAGGCGGAATTACTTGAAGCGGATGCAGGGGGCGAGAGACTTGGCGGATTATGGGGGACATGGGGGTCTGGTGGAGCGAAGTAGTAGCAGTAATGAGGAGGAGTCAGGCGAGGGGAGCGAGGAGAGCGAGGGAGAGGATATGAGGATGGTGGAATAAACTAGTAAATGGAATAATGGAATTTTCTTGGATTTTATTGATTTTTGTTTTGTTCGATTACGAGGGGATTTTGGTATCTAACTACTGGGGTCATGGGGGTTAACAAAGGAAAACGATCATAGAGCAGTCACAGGGCCCGGCTTGCCCGGGTAAGAGTCGTGGAAATCCGTGACCAGCTCCGAGGCATGATCAAGCTCGGAAGCGAGGATCCACGAGGTTTCTTCGTCGGTACCTTCGTAACCAGTCCACCTAACAAGGTAGAGTAATTTGCAGCTCTTGCGTCTATTATCGATCTTCGAGTCGAGGATTTCGGAAACCTCGAACTCGGGTTTGCCGTCGATAACGACTGGGGGCGGAGGCGGCTGAAATCGGTTTGGTATGGTGTTGGGCAAGGCTGGTTCGAGCATAGATACGTGGAAGACTGGATGGACTGAATGCATGTGTTCTGGAAGTCGAAGGGTGAAGGAGTGAGTACCCGCTCGGGAAATGATCTCAAAAGGACCCAAGAACTTCTCGGCGAGCTTCTTGGTAGGCCGAGTTGTTCGGAAGTACTGTGCCTTTACAAAGGCGAGGGATCCTACTTGGAAATCAGGAGCGGGCTTGCGACGAACATCGGCCGAGGCTTGGTAGGTTTTCTGAGCCTCGAGGATGGCGCAGCGAAGTTCCTGGTGAAGCTCGTCCAGGTCAACCACGAAGTCTCAGGCTCGTGCCGAGGCGAGGTCGCGCTTGGGGTGAACTGCGAGGTTCGGATGGTAGCCTTTATTTGCAAAGAATGGGGAGATGCCGGTGGTTGCGCTAGGCGCGTTGTTGTAGGCAAACTCGGCTAGGGGAAGGAGCGAAGCCCAATTTGACTGCTGATAGTTGCAATAGATCCTGAGGTACTGTTCCAAAGTTTGGTTAGCACGCTCGGTCTGACCGTCACCCTCGGGAAGATATCCCGAGGTGAAATGCAACCGCATGTCCAAGGCTTTCCCTAGGGACCGCCAGAAATGCGAGACGAACTCGGAACCCCTGTCCGAGGTGACGTGCGAGGGAACTCCATGCTTTGAAAAGACATGAAGGACGAAGAGGTGAGCGAGCTCTTGCAAGGTTATCTGGTCTGTGGTTGGAATGAAGATAACCTGCTTAGTGAAGCGGTCAACAATCACTAGGATGGAGGTGAACTCGGATGAAGGGGGGAGTTGCTCAATGAAATCCATAGAGATGGAATTCCAAGGTTTCTCGGGAACAGGAAGTTGCTTGAGGAGACCATAGGGTTTGTGACGTTGCGGCTTGCTTCGCATACAAGTGGTACATGTCTTGCAATACTCCTTGACAAAGGATCTAATCCCTGGCCAAGTATAGTCTCGTCGGATCAGCTCCAAGGTCTTGTTGACCCCGAAGTGTCCCGAGAGAATGTGATCGTGCTTGTATTGCAGGATGCGAAGTCGAAGGTCTTGGGCCCCTGGAACATAGGTTCGGTTGTCAAGCTTGAGAAAGCCCTCGGGGTCTGTGGTCCACCTCGGGTCATTAACCAAGCCGAGGTGCGACTTGGCTATGGGGTCCGAGGGGAGGTTTGCTAGTATGTCAGCTCAGATCTGCTCGTATCAAGCAGTGAAGCGGCTCGGAGTACGATGGGAGCGAGGTTAGTAGCTCTAAGGGACGATGCCAGCTGGTGCTGAGTAAACACTGGCCGTAGGTTCTGCGGGTTTATGGTGGCATAGTCGCTATTCCCCTCTTTAAGGTAGACGTCCCATCGTCTAGTGAGAGAGTCAGGCTTCGTTCCGAGGTGACCTGGTCGGAAGCGTATGGCGAGGTTGAACTGGGAAAGGTATTCTGACCACCGGGCTTGTCGACGGGTCAAGAGCTTCGTTGTTGAAAAGTATTCGAGGTTCTTGTGATCGGTGATAACGTCGACCGGGTCGCCAGAGCCCTCTAGGTAGTGTCGCCAGCGTTGAAAGGCTTCAAAAATGGCGAGGAGCTCCTTGTCCGTGAACATCGTAGTTGAGCTCGGTAGAGGTGAATGTGCGGGAGTGGAAAGCGACGGGATGAAGTTCGCCTTCCGAGGTTTGCAGTGATAAGATTGCCGCTAAGGCATAATCTGAAGCATCAGTCTCTACGATCAGTGGAAGGTCAGGAATCCAGTGAGTAAGGATAGGGGCGGTAGTGAACGCCCTCTTCAACAGGTTGAAGGCCCGTCGACAATCCTCAGAAAAGTTCCAAGGGGTACCCTTGCAGGTAAGTCGGGTGAGAGGAATGGTGATGTCGGAGTAGTTGTGAATGAAACGTCGGTAGAAGTTGGCGAAGCCGAGGAAAGATTGGATGTCGCGAACTTTGCGAGGTTCAGGCCAGTCTTGAATGACCTTTACCTTGTCATCCGCCATAGTGAGGCCCTCGGGAGAGAGTATGTAGCCGAGGAATTCAACCGAGTCGCGATGGAACTCGCATTTGTCTTCTTTGGCGAAGAGGTTGTTGAGTCGCAGTCGTCGCAAGACTTCCTTGACATGTTCAACATGTTTGGAGGGGTCACTGGAGTAGATTAGAATGTCATCCAAGTATACCACCACACAAACATCCAAAAGGTCGGCGAAAACCTCGTTCATGAATCTCTGGAAGGCAGCAGGGCCGTTAGTGAGACCAAATGGCATAACCAACCATTCAAAAGACCCATAGCGAGTCCTGAAGGTGGTTTTCCATTCGTCACCCTCGGCCACTCGTACGAGGTGGTAAGCGTGACGAAGGTCAATCTTCGTATAGATCGAGCATTCTTTGGAGCATCAAGTAAGTCAGCAATCAATGGCAATGGATACCGATCTTTTTTTGAGATTTTGTTTAAACCTCGGAAGTCGACACACAACCGAAGTGAGCCATCTTTGTTGCGAACGAACAATACCGGTGCACCATGAGGTGAGCGTGAAGGTCGGATGAAACCGATGTTTAAATGCTCGTTGATGAACTCACGAAGTGCTTTGAGTTAGGAAGCTGAGAGATAGTAGATGGGACCGATAGGTGGCGAGGTCCCTTCTTCGAGGTTGATTTTGATATCGTGGGGTCGGTGGGGAGCTAGAGTGTCAGCGCGTGCTTTGCTGAACACATCCGCAAATTCGTGATATTCTTCGGGAACATGTTTCTTAACGTTCTCAGGAAGCTCGGAAGAGCTTCCTCCCGATGTTGCCCCTCTGGCGAGGAGCTCAGGCGAAGCCAGATTGAACTGAAACACTTCGGACCCTTCCAATCTAGATGCGCGCATGAAAGCGGGTGCATTGATTAGGGAAACGAGGGGTGCTTGCAACTTCGGAGGCGAGGTCGGAGGCGGGGGCGAAGATGCCGTAGGCCAGGTCGAAGTCGTAGCCGAAGCTGAGCGGGCTGACGTCGCCGTGGTCGCTGGAGTCGTTGTTAGATCGATGGTCTTGAAAGTAATACTGCCCAATACCCAGTCAATCGACGGATTGTAGCGGGTGAGCCAGTTGTGGCCAAGTACCACCGAGCAACTCGAGTCGAGCGAGGTTACGTAGAAGGTAACCCATTGTTGTTCGCCGGTCGGAAAGCAAATGCAGAGGTCTAGAGCTTGGGTAATGGTAGTGTTAGTACTACCGTCAAATAGTTTCAAGGGTATAGGAGAGACAGGATAAGCAGGCATGGAGTACTTCTGGACAAATCTGGATTCAATAAAACAATCTGAGGACCCGCAGTCAACTAATGCAACAAAAGCGACGTTGGGACGCGAAGGCGAGGTTAGATCTACATTAAGGGAATCTTTGGACAATGAATGAGAAGCGGCGCTGAGTCTGAGCACACGGGTGAGGTTACCGCAATCCTCGGATCGTGTGGTTCCGAGGTTGCTACCTATTTTTTCACCTCCGTAATGGAGGCCGAAGTCCCCTCGTTAGGGGTCTTCGCTGCCCGACCTTTAGAACCGCTACTGTTGGTAGACTTGTTCTTCGGGCAGTCCTTGACGACGTGACCTTTGGTGCTGCAAAGCAGACAAAGGCCTTGGTCGACCCGACGTTGGCGCTCCTTGGGAAGTAGTTTGCCATCCTTCCGAGATTGACCTCGAGAAGATCGTTATGAAAGAGCACCACAAGGCTGCGCGATTCTTTATCGACTTCGCCCGAGCTTCGACTCGGACTCAGTGGAACGACGCGGCCCTCCGACACTTTGCCTACAAGGGCTTGGCCAAACGAATCAAGGACGACTTACTTCACTTCCCTCGATTCCGCAGCCTCGCCGAGCTTAGGAACTTCGCGCTGGAATGCGACAGCCGTTACTGGGAGCGAAAGGAATACGACGCCATGATCAATGGTCGTAGCTCCCAGCCTGCACGCACCACTAATCAGTCCAGTAGCAATGCCACTAACAACCACCAGTCTTCCAGTGGTTCCAATAACAATAAGAACCGCAACAAGACTAACAACAGCGGCAAGGGTTCCAACAACAACAACTCTTCGAACAACAAGAGCCAGCCCAACATTTCGAGCAAAACGTATGGGCCGAAGTTGAGCTCGAGCTCGGCCTTGAAACTGTCCCAGTCCTCGAGCCAATCTGGCTCGGGTTGGACTTCGCCGAGGATCGCTGGCTCGAAATATTGTAGAGCCGAGCCGGACAGGTAAGAAATAGCATACTGCACCTTTGAGGCCCCAGTCTTGAACGCGGTGGGGCGATCTCTGAAGTTGAGTACGCATTGAAGGAAGAAGGTGCGAAGCTTGGCTTGGTCAGTACCGTCATAACTATCTGGTTCCTTGACCTTGGCTCATGCTTCGGGCTCGCGAGGTTTCGCGAGTTGATGAACACTCGACGCATAAGCTTGTTGTCCTCGAGGTCACTGAGATCCTCGGGCGGCAGGTTGGGGAGGTCCCGATCGTTGTCAGAACTTCTAGAGCCATCACCTGGATCACCTGAAGGGTCACCGGGGTTAGCCCTACCTTTGCCTTTGTTACTAGGCTCGGCGGGGTCTGCGAGGGGTATCCCCGGGGACGGGGTGAGTCATCGGGGGCTTCCGAGAAACGTCATTGTTCTGAGATACCCCGAAGGGTGCGAGAACGAGTTATCATGGACATCGTGAAAAAAAGGGATACGTAGGGTGTAAGCAGTCTGAAAATACTGTTACGGTACGATCCGTCGTAAGGTTGGCCGAGGTCGGGAACGAAACCCGAGGCAAGGTCCGAGGTTACAGGGCGAGGTTTGGATGGGGAAGTCGGAGAGGGACTTGGCTTCAGCTTATGTGCTGCGCCGACCCTACGCACGAGTCCCAACTTTGGAGGTAAACGAATAAGAGGCGAAGTTTTGGCTTAAGAGGCGAGGCGTAGAAACTAGCTAGGGATTGAAGGGATACGATAGTTGATTTCAGACTGAGGAGTAGGAATGCATACAAGGGGTTATATACGGACAAGGTGCAAGTCAGGGGCGAACAGATTAGTGGAGGTCAGGGCAAGGTCAGGAGACCGAGGTCAGGGTGAGATAATATACGAGTGATGCGTGATGGAACGGAATCAGTAACTAAGGGGACACGGGCATGGGATCAAGGTCGGATATGAAACTCAAGCTAGGGCTCGGGCTCGGGCGCGGATAAGTATCATATGTACTCGGGCACGAATATCACAAGGCTCGGGCTCGGAAGAAGGTTCTACCGGTAAGTAACCGGCCAAAGGCCGGGTCCTTACAGTTTACCCACTTGCCCCCAGTGAACAGTCGCAGCTGGATGAATTCCTGCAGGAGAACCTGCGCACTGGCCGCATTCGCCCCTCGAAATCACCTATGGCTAGCCCAGTGTTCTTCATCAAGAAGAAGGATGGATCGCTGCGCCTGGTCCAGGATTATTGCGTGCTCAATGGCATGACAGTGAAGAACCGCTACCCCCTTCCCATCATTTCTGAGCTCATTGCGCAGCTTCGTGGAGCGAAATACTTCACCAACCTAGATGTGCGATGGGGCTTTAATAATGTGCGAATAAAGGATGGCGATGAGTGGAAGGCTGCATTCCGCACTAATCGCGGCCTCTTTGAACCCCTTGTCATGTTCTTTGGACTCACAAACAGCCCTGCGACATTCCAGACCTTGATGAATGACATCTTCCAAGACCTCATCATGGAGGGGCATGTGTGTATGTACCTGGATGCCATCCTGATCGTCACCGACACCCTTGAGGAGCATCACCGACTTCTGCGAATAGTCCTTGAGCGCCTACGGCAGCACAAGCTCTACCTTCGCCCTGAGAAATGTGAATTTGAGCGAACAAAGATTGAGTACCTTGGGCTCATTGTGTCACATGGCAAGGTGGAGATGGACCCCATCAAGGTCGCAGGTGTCATGGACTGGCCAACCCCAGCAAATCGCAAGGAGGGGCAGGCCTTCCTGGGATTTGCCAACTTTTATCGCCGGTTTGTCGAGGGCTTCTCACATCATGCGCGGCCCCTGTTCGAGCTCACCAAGAAGGATGTACAATGGTCATGGGGTGATCGCGAACAGCAGGCATTTGATGGGCTGAAGCTGCGATTCACATCAACACCGATCCTGCACTGTGCAGATGACAATCAACCATACCGGGTGGAGGCTCACAGTTCAGATGTCGCCACTGGTGCAGTCCTGTCCCAGCGATCTCCAGATGACAACAAATGGCATCCCATTGCGTTTTACTCAAAGAGTCTCACTCCTGTGGAGCGAAATTATGAGATTCATGACAAGGAGATGCTGGCTATTATTCGCGCCTTAGAGGAATGGCGACATTTCCTTGAAGGCACTTAGCATCGCATTGAGATCTGGACAGACCACAAGAACCTGGAGTATTTTCGCACTGCAAAGAAGCTTAATCGCAGGCAGGCTAGATGGTCTCTCTACTTGTCGCATTTCAATTTTGAGCTTCACCATCGGCCTGGTGTCACGATGGGCAAGTCAGATGCACTATCGCGGCGCTCAGACCATGGGTCAGATCAGTGACAACAGCGATTTGACACTCCTACACCCAGAGCTGTTCATTGTTTGCGCCCTGGAGGGGCTCACCCTGGCGGGGGAAGAACGTGGATTGTTCATGACATGAAGAAGGCATTTGGGGATGGGTCACTGGAGGACGAGGTCGCAGGGGCGGTAAAGAAGCTGCGAGAGTCTGGTGGGAAATCACTGGTGTCTGCAGAGTGGGCTGAGATGGATGGGCTGCTCACGTTCCGAGGTAAAGTTTACGTTCCAGATGTCCAGGACCTCAGGCAATGAATTGTTGCCCAGCACCATGATTCACGATCGCTGGTCATCCTGGGCGATGGAAGACCCTTGAACTTGTCTCACGAAATACTGGTGGCCCCACATGTCGCGGTATATTGGCGAGTACTCCAAGGCGTGCGATTTATGCCTGCGAACAAAGGCACGAAGGCAGCCACCCCTCGGTGAACTCCGTCCACTCCCCGTCCCTGAAGCTCACTGGACATGATCAGTGTTGACTTCATTGTGGAACTGCCTGACGCACATGGCACGATGCTGTGATGAATGTAGTGGACTCGGTCTCCAAGCGGGCACACTTCATCCCCACTAACACCACGATCACTGCAGCTGGAGCAGCGCGACTTTTCCTACACCATGTCTGGAAGCTGCATGGCCTCCCGTGAACAGGGTGTCAGATCGCGGAGTCCAGTTCGTGCGCGAATTCACTCGTGAGCTTTATCGCCTGCTGGGAATTCACATCGCAGCCTCCACAGCATACCACCCACAGACTGACGGACAGACGGAGCGACTCAATCAAGAGCTAGAGCAGTACCTTCGACTCTTTGTCAATGAGCGACAAGACGACTGGGATGACCTCTTGCCCATGGCTGAGTTCCAGTACAACAACCATGTGCATGCTTCCACTCATCAATCGCCCTTCATGCTGGACATGGGCGGCACCCACGAATGGGCTTCGAACCACATCAACCCCCATCAAACCTTGAGTCTGTCAATGAATTCAAGGAACGCATGGAGGAGTCACTGTCAGAAGCGAAGTCGGCACTGGCAAAGTCGAAGGAGGACATGGCGACATACTATAATCGCCGACGTGACCCAGCACCTACATTTTCTCCGGGTGACAGGGTTTACCTTGATGCAAGTGATATACACACCACCCGTCCTTCGAAAAAGCTAGCTCATCGGTGACTTGGCCCCTATGTTGTTGAACGCCAAGTTGGGTCACAAGCCTACCGTCTCCGCCTCCCAAGGTCTCTAAGTCGCCTCCACCTGTTTTCCCCGTCATTAAGCTCACTCCTGCTCCATCCGGTCCAATCTTGGGTCGGCGACCATCCCCACCACCTCCACCTATCCTTAGAGAGGGTGATGAGCACTTTGACGTTGAACAGGTGTTAGACAGTCGCATGCAAGCAAATCGCCTCCAGTTCCTCATCAAGTGGAAGGGGTATGGCTATGAAGAGAATTCTTGGGAAAATGAGGGCGATGTCCAAGCTCCTGACCTCATTGCCGACTTCTACCGTTCGCATCCAGGTGCCCCTCGTCGCATTCGCTCCTTGGAGGCTGTCACCTTTCAGAATCGCATCCCTGTTCCACCAGTGGACTTCATGCGTCGGGTCACCGCATTCTAGAGGGGGGGTGATGTCAGGGGAACACCAATCACACATACTGTGCATGATCTCACTGTATACAATCCCACTGTGTACGATCGCACTGTGTACGATCGCACTGTGTACGATCGCACTGTGTATGATCGCACTGTGCATGATCGCACTGTGCATGACCGCACTGTGCATGACCGCACTGTGCATGACCGCACTGTGCATGACCGCACTGTGCATGACCGCACTGTGCATGATCGCACTGTGTATGGTCGCACTGTGCATGGTCGCACTGTGCATGGTCGCACTGTGCATGGTCGCACTGTGCACATGATCGCACTGTGCATGATCGCACTGTGCGCATGATAGCACTGTGCGTGGTCGCACACTGCATCATCGCAGCGTGTTGTTGGTGGCCCCTGAGCTTCTCCTAGCCTTTAGCACCCTTCTGTCTTGTGTTCCATTTATTTCCCTTCCTGTTCCGGCCCCTTCCGACATCATTCCTTCCTTATTTGTCCAGCCCTGTTATCGCTGGCGTGATTGCTTATGTAACTTGGGCATTCGGTGATCGGGCTAGCATACCCGCGTTTGCTTATAGTCGTAGTTAGGTGGCGAAGGGGTTCCTTAGAGTTTCTCTTTGGATCCCCTTCGCCAGGTATGTCTATGTCCTGTATATAGTTCTCTATCTCACTTTGGATCCCCCTTTGCCAGTTCGCCGCTTGAGTGTAGAGCGTCTGCCCAGGTTGCCCTTATAGCGATACACATGAATAGCACCAATAGATGACAAGCTGCCATCCAGGAGCTACTATGACGCCACAGCAGGGCTCACCAGGGGACAGATCAGCCTGCTGACACAGATGCGCACAGGGCACATCCACTCAACAAGCACCTCTACCGCATCAAAAGAGCCCCATCACCGATATGCCCAGCTGCACCGCCATGGAGGAGTCAACGGCTCACTTCCTGCTCGACTGCCAGGCGCATGAACATGCGAGGATACACCTGCGACGGAAGCTGGGACGCAGGTCGAAGTCACTGAAGGAGCTACTAGGAACCCACAAGGCGATGAAGGCAACCCTGGCGTTCGTGGCAGCCACCAAAGGCTGCAACCGGTGTTGGTGATGTAACCCCACCTAGTTCAAAACAGAGCCTAGATAGACATACAGACGGACCACAAGGGGAACTATGTATACGGATACCATCGAAACGCACCCCAGCACAGGCACCCCCTGTGCCCACCACATGCATGACAATCCAACATAACTACAACCCGCAATCTGCTCGCGCATCGACAAAAACCGGACTCGACGCAGGGAGGAACTAAGACCTGCCTCACCAACGATGCTCAAGCCTGCTCAGCACCATCTGTAGGACCCCTCTACCTACACCTGCGATGCTCCTTTTTGCCGTGCCAGTCTGCCTTGGCGGCCAAGCACCTACGAAGCCAGACCAACACACACGAAAGTCCAAACAGGAGAGCGCGAATACCCATCCTCACCAAGCAGCGCGGGCAAAAACACCTTTAAGGAAGGTGGGCCGGCGGGGGAAGGACCCGTCATCGGTGCAGAAGCCAGCGCGAGCGCAGGGGCTGGGAGCCCAGGGAGAGAGGGGAAAGGCCCGAGCCACCGCAGGTAGAAACAGTGTAACGACCACCATAGGCATAGCCTGCGGTTGAATAAAATGACAAGAAAAAAAAAAAAAAAAAAAAAAAAAAACCATGTTTCTGGTGTCTCTACAGTGAGGGATGGTGGGGGGTGTGCGCATATGCCGGGCATAAATAAGGCCAGAAAGCTGGAATGCGGAGTATTCATTTGGTAGGATGAATATTGAATTGGTGGAGACGGGGTGTGGCTGGGAAGGATCCCGCGGTTCGACATGCAGGAGAGAGATTGGAGTGCAACTCAGTGATCATCGTACAGTGTCACGCAGGACACGAAATTCCCAGCAACTTGGTCCAGTAGGTGGTGCATGGGGCCCATAAGCG
>WHVA01000896.1:0-22631 GCA_015179125.1 Gautieria morchelliformis
AGGATAAGCAGGCATGGAGTACTTCTGGACAAATCTGGATTCAATAAAACAGTCTGAGGACCCGCAGTCAACTAATGCAACAAAAGCGACGTTGGGCAGCGAAGGCGAGGTTAGATCTACATTAAGGGAATCTTTGGACAATGAATGAGAAGCGGCGCTGAGTCTGAGCACACGGGTGAGGTTACCGCAATCCTCGGATCGTGTGGTTCCGAGGTTGCTACCTATTTTTTCACCTCCGTAATGGAGGCTGAAGTCCCCTCGTTAGGGGTCTTCGTTGCCCGACCTTTAGAACCGCTACTATTGGTAGACTTGTTCTTCGGGCAGTCCTTGACGACGTGACCTTTGGTGCCGCAAAGCAGACAAAGTCCTTGGTCGACCCGACGTTGGCGCTCCTCGGGAAGCAGTTTGCCATCCTTCCGAGTTTGCTCGAAATGTCGGGCTGGCTCTTGTTGTTCGAAGAGTTGTTGTTGTTGGAACCCTTGCCGCTGTTGTTAGTCTTGTTGCGGTTCTTATTGTTATTGGAACCACTGGAAGGCTGGTGGTTGTTAGTGGCATTGCTACTGGACTGATTAGGGGTGCGTGCAGGCTGGGAGCTACGACCATTGATCATGGCGTCGTATTCCTTTCGCTCCCAGTAACGGCTATCGCATTCCAGCGCGAAGTTCCTAAGCTCGGCGAGGCTGCGGAATCGAGGGAAGTGAAGTAAGTCGTCCTTGATTCGTTTGGCCAAGCCCTTGTAGGCAAAGTGTCGGAGGGCCGCGTCGTTCCACTGAGTCCGAGTCGAAGCTCGGGCGAAGTCGATAAAGAATCGCGCGGCCTTGTGGTGCTCTTTCATAACGATCTTCTCGAGGTCAATCTCGGCTTGGGCCGCGTTGTCGTATGGGCCGAAGTTAAGCTCGAGCTCGGCCTTGAAGCTGTCCCAGTCCTCGAGCCAATCTGGCTCGGGTTGGACTTCGCCGAGGATCGCCGGCTCGAAATATTGCAGAGCCGAGCCGGACAGGTAAGAAATAGCATACTGCACCTTTGAGGCCCCAGTCTTGAACGCGGTGGGGCGATCTCTGAAGTTGAGTACACATTGAAGGAAGAAAGTGCGAAGCTTGGCTTGGTCAGTACCGTCATAACTATCCGGTTCCTTGACCTTGGCTCGTGCTTCGGATTCGCGAGGTTTCGCGAGTTTGATGAACACTCGACGCATAAGCTCGTTGTCCTCGAGGTCACCGAGGTCCTCGGGCGGAAGGTTGGGGAGGTCCCGATCGTTGTCAGAACTTCTAGAGCCATCACCTGGATCACCTGAAGGGTCACCGAGGTTAGCCCTACCTTTGCCTTTGTTACTAGGCTCGGCGGGGTCTGCGAGGGGTATCCCCGGGGACGGGGGTGAGTCATCGGGGGCTTCCGAGAAACGTCGCTGTTCTGAGATACCCCGAAGGGTGCGAGAACGAGTTATCATGGACATCGTGAAAAAAGGGATACGTAGGGTGTAAGCAGTCTGAAAATACTGTTACGATACGATCCGTCGTAAGGTTGACCGAGGTCGGGGACGAAACCCGAGTCAAGGTCCGAGGTTACAGGGCGAGGTTTGGATGGGGAAGTCGGAGAGGGACTTGGCTTCAGCTTATGTGCTGCGCCGACCCTACGCACGAGTCCCAACTTCGGAGGTAAACGAATAAGAGGCGAGGTTCTAGCTTAAGAGGCGAGGCGTAGAAACTAGCTAGGGATCGAAGGGACACGATAGTTGATTTTCAGACTGAGGAGTAGGAATGCATACAAGGGGGTTATATACGGACGAGGTGCAAGTCAGGGGCGAACAGATTAGTGGAGGTCAGGGCGAGGTCAGGAGACCGAGGTCAGGGCGAGGTAATATACGAATGATGCGTGATGGAGCGGAATTAGTAACTAAGGGGGATACGGGCATGGGATCAAGGTCGGATATGAGTTCAAGCCCGGGCTCGGGCTCGGGCGTGGATAAGTATCATATGTACTCGGGCACGGATATCACAAGGCTTGGGGCTCGGAAGAAGGTTCTACCGGTAAGTAGCCGGCCAAAGGCCGGGTCCTTACAGGGTGGGTGGTTGTGGGCCCGCTGACCAATGCTTGGTCATTAGTTTGTCAGCGGAGCGCGCGAGCGGCGCAGCCGCGAGCCCCCGGTCTGTTTAGGTCAGCGCCGAGTGGTGCAGCCGCGAGCTACAAACGCTGCGCAGCAGCGTTCCAGGTCACGTGACCGGTTCGCAACCATACGCGAGTGGTCCGTGCACGACCCTTCGCTTGGTATAAAGAGAGCGATGCTGCAGAACCGCACTCCCCACTGGTGTCCTCCTGTGTTCTGGCTGTGGTGGGCTTACTACTGCTTTGGCTGGGGTCTTGGTGTCTTTCTGTGTGTCTCTGGGTGTCTTTCTGTGTGTCTCTGGGTGTCTGTCTGTGTGTCTCTGGGTGTCTTTCTGTGTGTCCCTGGGCTTCTTTGGCTGTGACTTGACACCACCTTCTGCTTCAATGTCCTGTATATTTTTTGATATTTTTTCGCAAATTGCTATCAATACACCTAACTTGCTAACCTTAATAATAGCCAACTTAAATATCCTGTACATTTTTTTGTTATTTTTTCGCAGATAGAAATCAATAAATCTAACTTCCTAACCTTAATATCAGCCAACTTAAATATCCTGTATGTTTTTTTGATATTTTTTCGCAAATAGACATCAATAAATCTAACTTGCTAACCTCAATAACAGCCAACTTAAATATTCTGTACATTGTTTTGACATTTTTTGCAAATGGATATCAATAAATTATCCTGACTTTGCTAAAGTTAGTAACAACTTCTGTTTTAATGTAGATCTTTTTTTGAAAAAAAAATATATATATATATATAGATATCAATGAATTATCCTGACTTTGCTAAAATTAATAACACCTTCAGCTTAAATGTACTGTACATTTTTTTGACATTTTTTCAAAAGGTTGATATCAATAAATTATTCTGACTTTGCTAAAATTAATAAGAACAGCTGCTGAAATGTTGTTTCTTTTGCTATTTTATATATGTCACAAAATAGATACTGATACATGTCCCTGATATGTGTGAGGACACGTTACGTGTGAGGACATGCTACCTGTGAGGACACGCTACCTGTGAGGACACGCTACCTGTGAGGACACGCTACCTGTGAGGACACGTTACATTTGGGGACACGCTACCTGTGAGGACACACTACCTGTGAGGACACGTTACATGGGGGACATGCTACCTGTGAGGACAGGTTACGTGTGGGGACACACTACCTGTGAGGACATGTTACATGTGAGGACACATTATGTGTGGGGACACGCTACCTGTGAGGATGCGTTACGTCTGAGGACAGGCTACCTGTGAGGACACGTTATGTGTGGGGACACGTTACCTGTGAGGACATGCTACCTGTGAGGACACGCTACCTGTGAGGATGTGTTACGTGTGAGCCAGTGGGGACACGCTACCGGTGGGGACACGTTACGTGTGGGGACACGCTACCTGTGGGGACACGCTACCTGTGGGGACATGCTACCTGTGGGGACACGTTACATGTGGGGACACATTACGTGTGGGGACATGCTACCTGTGAGGACATGCTACCTGTGGGGACACGCTACCAGTGGGGACACGCTACCTGTGAGGACACGTTACATGTGGGGACACACTACCTGTGAGGACATGCTACCTGTGAGGACACGTTACGTGTGAGGACATGCTATCCAACTGCACTTTGGGTCTTCCCCCATTTCTGATTTTGGTATTGTTTCTGGTTCTGTGAGAGTGCCACCGGAGGATCAGCTGGTATATCGATATAACCACATTGTCAAAATTCAGGATCCCCAAGATCACTATTGGATCTATTTCACAATGCACAAGCTTTGAAACCTGTGGATTATGACAATAGGCGCAATCTTATAATCTCTGATGATTCAGTCAAGACTATTACCACTTTCATGTCTAGAGTCGCTGGGAGGCCCATCCCAGAGGTCGAGAGAGAGCTCTGCATGTTCGGCTGTTCCATGGGTGCATACATGATTCATGATACTATATGAGCAGGGATATATTTTGCATGATCCTATTTACCCCAATGCACTTGACCTTACCAATTCACTTGACCTTACTGATGCATTTGACCTTACCAAGGCGTTTGACCTACACCCCCGCGCGAAGCGCGGGTACCCACCTAGTTACACTATATGAAAGCGGCTTGGTGGGTTGTGGGCGTCAAGCTTATGTCAGGTTTTAGGTCAGCCTTAGTCAGCTGGCCAATCGGATGTGAGCGGCGCAGCCACGAGCCAAGAATGCTGCGCAGCATGGTCACATGACCGTTTGCGTTCCAAATTAGGTCAGCGGCGAGCGGCGCAGCCGCGAGCATAGAACGCTGCGCAGCGGTCACGTGACCCGTTCACAACCAGAGCACGCATACGCGAGCGTGGTCCGTGCATGACACGCATGCCGGGAATCCTGGAGTTTGGATCTAAAAGACCGCAGATTCCACTTATATGGTGCACCCCCAACGATTGTCCTAAGTATTTCAGAGATCGGAGATCAGAAGTTGGAAGAGGTCAAGTATTGTAACTGAAGTAGGTATGAGTTCAATAATTGAATTAAGTTGGATCAGACATTAAGTCAGAAGACAGAGATCAGAGAGACAGAGAGAGGCCTTGCAAGTACTGGCTGTGCTAAGAACAGGAAGCAGTGCAAAGGGTGTCACATATTGAAGTCAATTATCTGATTGCAGAACAGAGGCATACATGACTGGGTTTTATACAAAGAGCTGAGACAACATGTCAGAAGGTAGAGGTAAGCAATTCTGGTGCGAGTGAAAGTGACTAGGATAAATGGAGTAAGTAACTAAGGTGGAACAAGAGGAACTACAAGGCAGTGCAGGGTAGAACTAAGAACAATGGGCAAAAGAACACGGGGCATGTAAGTCTAATTGATAGTGGAACAAATGGAAGTCCTGATGCTCCCGACTTCCTATGCTAAGGGTCAAGTACAAGTATGGAAGGCTGGTGAATAGAGTCATAAGGGGAAGTATGCCCAGGCCAGACCGTTGACGCTGCGCAGCAGCGTCCCAGGTAACGTGACCGGTTTGCGTTCATCGCGACCATACGCGAGGGTGGTCCGTGCACGACCCTTCACTCAGTATAAAGAGAGCAATGCTGCAGAACCGCACTCCCCACTGGTGTCTTCCTGTGTTCTGGCTGTACTGGTGGGCTTACTATTGCTTTGGCTGGGATCTGGGTGTCTTTGGGCTTCTCTGGGCTTCTCTGCCTTTGGCTGTGAATTGACACCAGCTTCTGCTTCAATGGCCTGTTTATTTTTTTGATGTTTTTTCGCAAATAGCTATCAATAAACCTAACTTGCTAACCTTAACAATAGCCAACTTACATATCCTGAACATTTTTCGATATTTTTTCGCGAATAGACATCAATAAATCTAACTTGCTAACCTCAATAACAGCCAACTTAAATATCCTGTACATTTTTTTGACATTTTTTTCGCAAATGGATATCTTATTCTGACTTTGCTCAAGTTAATAACAAATTCTGTTTTAATGTAGTGTGTTTTTTTTTATCTTTTTTTGAAAAATAAATATATATATCAATGAATTATCCTGACTTTGCTAAAATTAAGACAAGCTTCAGGTTAAATGTACTGTACATTTTTTGACATTTTTTCAAAAGGTAGATATCAATAAATTATCCAGGCTTTGCTAAAATTAATGACAACAGCTGCTTAAATGTGGTTTCTTTTGCTATTTTATTTATGTCTATATATGTCACAAAATAGATACTGATACATGTCCCTGATATGTGTGAGGACACATACAACCATATTTTTAAAATATCAGAACATTCAAAAAAATTTAGGATGTCCATAATATACAAGTTGCTCAAAATGATGGATTATGAATTTGGTTAGGGTTGATATTTTAAAAGATATCTAATATATCCTAGAAGAATATACATTGTTGTCAATGTGAACATCCTCCCTGGCTGGCAAGCTCTTTCAGCAATACATTGTGGATGCTTGGGCAGCAACTGAACAGCAGAAGCTAAATTGGATCAAATTCTATCAACATGAGCTGCGAGCTGAGGTCTACAATCAGATGATTGATACATTTGGACCTGAGGACAATCAGCCCAATCCAGCTAACTTGGGAAAAAAGGTCATCTTGCCTGCTACATTTACTGGGAGCGCCAGGGATATGAACGAGAATTTTCAAAATTCAATGGCGATCACTAGGAAGCATGGTCCAGCAGATATCTTTGTGACAATGACAGCAAACCCCCAGTGGAAGGAAATCAAAGATGCTCTCAAGCCAGGCCAGACTCCCAGTGATCGTCCTGACTTGGTTGCAAGGGTTTTTCATCTCAAGAAGGAGCAATTGATCAAACATATCATGAAGGATGGTATCCTTGGTCGCACAGTTGCACGTGTCCAAGTGATTGAATTCCAGAAATGGGGGCTCCCTCATATGCACCTCCTTATATGGTTTAAAGAGGAGGATAAGATCAGGACACCGGAAGCTGTGGATGCTTTGGTTTGGGCTGTCTTTCCTGATCAGCAAGAGCATCCAAGGCTCTACAAATTAGTTTGTGATCTAATGACTCACGGCCCCTGTGGACAAGTGCGTCCTCAGGCTTCTTGCATGACAGAGGGCAAGTGTTCTAAACATTTCCCAAAGGAATTTCGTGAGGTGACATCTGTCAATGAAGATGGCTATCCACAGTATCGACATCCTAATGATGGCAGACAGCATAATGTCAGAGGCAACCTCATGGACAACCGCGACGTGGTTCCCTATTGTCCCACCATCCTCTTGGAATTTGAATGCCATATTAATGTGGAACCCACTTTCAATGTGCGCTCTATCAAGTACATTCACAAGTATATGTACAAGGGGCCCAACAGGACCACAATGGCCATTAATAAGGAGAGGGATGAGGTTAAACAGTACCTCGATGCATGCTATGTCAGCTCACATGAAGGTGCTTGGAGACTGCTGGAATATAAAATGCATGTTCAGGTCCCTGCTGTTATGGCACTTCCAGTCCATTTGCCAGGCCAGCACAATGTTATATTTGATCCTCATATGGATCCAGGCATGGCTTTGCAGAGGGCAGAGGGTGCTAAGACCATGCTCATGGCCTATTTTGAAGCCAATCACAGATATCCTGAGGCACGTGAACGACTCTATGTGGAATTTCCTGAGCACTATGTCTGGGAGAAGTCACCCAAGCGGTGGAAACCTCGCCAGCAGGGTTTCAGTCTCGGTCGCCTTCATTTTGCAAGTCCAGCCTCTGGAGAGCGCTTTTACTTGCAAACCCTCCTTACAGTTGTCAGAGGAGCAACGTCATTTGAGGAGCTTAGAGCATTTGAGGGTGTCCTTTGTCCTACTTACAAGGCTGCATGCCTGGCAAGGGGCCTGTTAGAAGATGATTCGGAGTGGACACAGTGTCTTCAGGAGGCTGCACATATACAAACAGGTTTCCAGCTCAGGAGGTTATTTGTCACTATTCTCCTTCGGTGTAACCCTGCTCAGCCTGCTCAAATCTGGGAGGAGTTTCGGGAGCGTATTTGTGATGAACTGGAGCATCAGCTTCAAAATAGGCATGGCATTCACCATCCTACCAATGATCAAATCTATGACTTTGGTCTCTTTCTCATTGACAAGATCATACATCAGGGGGGAAGTCTCTGGACGAGTTCCCAGATATGCCACAGATAATGGGGCACTGGGAGGGATTGGTAGGGAACTGTTGGATAGCTGAGCAGCGGGACTATGACCCAGCTACAGAGCTGGAAAAATCCGCCACCAATATTGACAAGCTTAATGCGGAACAGAGGCATGTCCATGATGAGATCCTCCATTCAGCCATAAATGGAGAGGGTCTTCTGTTCTTTGTCAATGGCCCTGGTGGTACAGGAAAAACCTTTACCTGGAATACCCTGGCTCATTCTATCAGAGGAAGGGGTCTTATTGTCCTATGCATTGCATCTTCAGGAATTGCAGCATTGCTTCTGATTGGGGGCAGAACCTCACATGCTATGCTCAAGATTCCAATTCTGATTCATGAGGGTTCTATATGTGACATCAAAAGAGGCTCACCACTGGCAGAACTTCTCAAGCAGGTCCATTTGATCATATGGGATGAGGTGCCTATGCAGCATCATCATGTAGTTGAAGCTGTCGACAGAACCTGCAGGGATGTCCTAGAGTGTCCAGATCGTCCATTTGGTGGTATTACTGTGGCTTGGGGTGGAGATTTCCAGCAAACTCTGCCTGTCATTCCTCGAGGTAACAAGGAGGAGATCGTGGGTGCTTCTATCTGTCGTGAGGAAAGACTTATCAGATGCGGATTCCCGTTTGACTCGATTTATCTCATGACTTCACGCACACGAATAATGACCCGTAATGTCCATTACAACAATTTCTATTCACGATTGCCCTAACGATTTCTCTCTCACTATCCAACCTTACTCCGAGTACCACGAGACACATGCACACACACCCGAGCCTACAAGCCCCTCATTGAGTCCAAGCTGAGTCACACTCACCGAGTCGAGCCGAGTACAACACGCCACCGCCAAGTTCCTTAAATCCCACGAGTCAAGTCGAGACACGAGTACAATTGACAAGCCAAGTACCAGGGTGGACCGAGTCGATCCCACACCATGATCAGGGCACATGACATACATTTTCCATTACATTCGAGCCGCGCACGTTATTCCTATCCAGTCCCTCCTACCATCCCGCCTTATCCTTCAAGCCACCACATAAGGATATTCCCATTCTGCCTCACGTCCAGGCTAGACCGAACAAGCGAGCCGCAGCGTGGATCCACAGTAGCGGCGATACGTATGCACCTACCATACGCACAACCCTATTGCCCCTGTCACCCATTCCTACGCACCGAGACCCCTATCCAAGTAGCTACAAGTAGTATGCCATGTACAACTGAAATGAACATGAACCTTTCCACACTTTGTTTGACTTCGAGTTATTAGTTGAATCCCGAGCTACCTTCATCTATTGCATCTCTATATCCAACTCGGCCTCGAGTCAAAGGCCACATCCTTACTCTATTCGAAACTTATCATTCTGTCAGATTAAGAGTCTCACGGACTCACCATGACACAACCCACCGCGATCACCATCCCGTATCCCAAGCACGACATTCACAAGTTTCGAGACATTAAACCGAAGCTCAGCCGAGAGAACTGGATGTCCTGGAAGAGGGAGTTGTTAGCGACTGCGAGAGATAGGGGTCTATACGCAATCATCACCGGTATGATCCCCTACCCCGACAATACTAATCAGACTGTTACCCTCACCGCTGGAGTCGAGATGGTCGGGAACATACCCCTGACGCAGCTTCAGGACGAGTGGGACGATAAGAATAATGTTGCTTAAGTCAGATCCTCCTTTGCATATCTCCTGAACTCCAGATGGCGATCGACACGACAGACCAGTGCGCCGAAGCATGGGAGAAACTGACGAGGAAGTTTGAATCTACCGACCCGAGCAAAATCAGCATTGTGAGGATGAGATACGAAAACTACCACATGATGGAGGGTCAGTCTGTCTCGGAATATCTCACTGTGATGAAGGAATACAAGAATCAGCTTGCGAAGATGGGCGAGGTGATAGCTGACTCCACTCACATTGCAACCATCCTCAGAAACGTCCCCGAGTCTTGGAGACCCATCGGGCAGACGATCCGCAGGATTACGAAGGATCCTGATGATGTCGAGGAGAGGCTGGAGGCTCACGAGGCGGATCTGAGTGCAGTTGAGGTTTCAACACAGGCAGCTACGGCTTTCATTGCACAATCCAGACCTACCAGACACTTTGATAACCCTGTTTTCAGAGCCCCCGCCAGCCCCGGTTTCACGAGTCACTACCGAGTCGAACATCAGACTAATGACAGGGGAAGCGGGAGGCCGACATACCATTGTGACAATTGTGGCAAGGATGGCCACTCGGCATCAAGGTGCTTCGTGCCAGGGGGAGGACTTGCAGGTCAGGCATCATGGGGGAATGGTTACATGCAGGGAGAACGAGCGAGCAGCACTTTTCGAGTCACACCAGTCGATCCAACGAGGCCTGTCACAGCCACCCGGCCACAGCAGCCTTTAAACGACAATTCGGCTCGATTTGCCAACATACCTAAGAAGGACATTGTTATGATGGCGCACATCGCCGAGGTCACCAGTCTTGAGCCGACCATTATCCAGTCAACGATCCCGTCAGCCCTGCAGGCCACAAACGATGGGACTCACACCTGGCTAGTCGATTCAGTGGCATCGAGTCACATTTGTGGAAACATCGACCTTTTCGAGGAGATCCATTTGTAAAAGATGTCTATCTTAAGCCTTAGGTCACAAGAGCACGACAGAACTTGACCAATGTGTGGTATTCTGATGCTACATAGTGACAGTGTAAGGGTAAGATGCGATGTGTACCGCTAGCCGGTTCCCACGCATAAACTATACAGTGGGTCCCTAAGGGGCCCACTGGGATTATGTAATAACTAATGTACATGTAGATACACGGGTTATTTACACCCTCCCCCTCTATAGATAACTATAGGGGTTAACTACTACTCATAGAGGTCGTCCATGAGGGAGTCCTCTAGAGTGGCCGATACGACGACGTCGTCGTTGTACGGGGCCGGAGGAGCACGTGACTCCTCCGGGAGCACCTCCGCGTCATCGGTGGTGATCGGGTGAGGCTGGTCGGTCTCCGCTTGGGCGCTGGGGCCCGCGTCCTCGCGGAGCATGGCCTCAACGGCCGGGTCCTCCGTTTGAGGAGGGGGCCGGAAGCGCGCCAGCTCTTGGTCGAGCTGAGCGTGAGTGAGGGGTCATGGCACTGCGGCCCTCACATGGCTGGTCTCAATGACCTTTTGTTGGCCCTCACGGGCGGCAGCGCTGAATGCCGCGCCAGTGATGCTGCGCTGAATGTAATGTTCAATGCGCGCCGCTCGCTCATGAGTGACTCCCGCGTAGCGGGCCAACCATCTCGCGATCTCCGCGAGTGGGATGTGGAGGCCGGTTCGGCCCTCCACAGGGAATGGGCCTGTGATTGAGAGCCGCAGGGTGGTGCTCTAAGGCGTCAGCACCTCCCTGGCGTCGACGAGGCTCGACCATTGGTCCGTCGAGCCGAAGAGGTCGAGTAGCCTCGCCCTGAGCGGTGATGCGACCCCTTTGACCCGGGGTGCAAGGGCCTTCAACCACATCCAGATGTCTATGTCGTCTAGGTTGAAGGTGCCATCCGCGTTGTCACGGATGGCGGAGGGGATTCCTTCAGGGTTGTGTATCCAACCCTTTAGAATGGCCGCGATGTCGTGCGGGGTACCGCCCGCTATCACGAGACAATCCCTTTTGGGATTGCGAGCGCGTTGTTCGTGCTCAATGCGTTTGAATACGCCGATCATCTCGCGCGTACGCGTGAGCTGCGGCGTTTCCTTTGCCCGCGCTATGAGTTCGACGAAGCGGGGTTCGTCGAGCGGGCAGACGTCGTACCATTGGGTACGACGTTGTTGGGCCTTTCCTACCGGTCGTGGTAGGAGGCCCGTCTCGGAGATCGGTGGATCTCTGAGTGGGATGAGCCTTCCCTCCCCTGGGTAGGGAGGATGAACCGACTCAACTGTCCCCGCCGGTGGAGGTAGGGCCACGCCAGGCCTGATGTACTGGGCCTCGACCTGTGCTACCCGCCGCTGAAGGGCGGGGTTGTTGATGGTGTGCGACGATGACGCCGCTAGGTAAGCGCTGATTGTGCTTTCCTTCGCAATGGCTAGCCCATTGACGGTGTGGAGGGAGCCGCGCAATTTCTTGCGCTTTTTCTTTGGCTGCTCTGCCAGCCGCTGGCCCGTTCGGGGTCGTACGTCTTCCAGACGGACGAGTCGAACTCCCATCCATCTGGGACGCTGTATGCAGAGTCGGAGGGTGCGCTCTGCCCTTCCGTTGTTGTCGTGGTCGGAGTCGGCACCGACAATCGGGACGCTAGCCCCGATGTTGCGCGCGCCGGCAATGGCGCCGTCGCGCGAGGTGACGATGGCCCGGCCACTGGGTCTGTGGCCGGGTCATGTCGCGGCCTTTTTGAGGCAGCGTGGACCAGGGTAACCTGGAGCTGGGCTGCACTCAGCTGCTGCTCCAGTTCCTTGATCCTGGCGCGCTCGTAACCGAGCGCGTCGTCGCGGTCCTCGACCGCGCGTTCTAGCTCCTTGACCTCTTTTTTGAGGTCGTGGACGTCCCGGAGGGGCTCTTCTCGCGCGTCGCGCGCAATGCCCCTTGGGAGCCATCCCCAAGCTGCATCGACGGCGTCGCCAATGTCTTCGTCCTGCAATTTGACCTTGCAGGTGCCGGTCACGGCCCTAAGGTGCACGGTGTAGTCCGCGCATGTTGCGCAATCTTCCGGGTGGATGATGGCGAGGGCGTCCTCCCATCCCACGATCATCCAGTGATCCTGGTCTATCGGAGCACGGAGAATGTCTGCGGCCCCCTGTCTCGGGGCCGTTGTTCGCGTTGTGGATGTTGACGGGTCAACGTCCATCCCATCTTTGGGGGGCATCATCTTCGTGGGTAGATGATGGTGGTGGTTGCTTCCCAGAAGCGATGCGCCCTCGGAAAGATCCGAGGCGAAGATTTAACCGCGCCGTGGCTGGCACGTCACGTGGTCTGCACATGACAGACACGTCTAGCGGCGTCTGGGGAGGTCGCGTGGCTTGCCCACCCCTCGAAGCTCTAGATAGCTATCCAGGGCTTCAAGGTCTTTGCAGGACGACATGGGTTCCCATGTCACGTCGCCTAGGGTCCAACGGACCTGGAACTCCAGGTCCGTCGAGTTTATCCATCGATGTGTGATAATCTCGTCGACGAGCCACTCCTCGTCGTCATTTGCTCCGAAGTCATAAAATGACTTGGCCTCACGACGAGGGAACAATTCGTCGTTGTTAGCCTCGTATCGCCGTACGAGGCTGGAATGGAAGACCGGTGAAATGCGACGGCTTTTCAGTTCATCGGGAAGATCAAGGGTCACCGTCAAGGCGTCGTTGTGAGCCTCGACGATGCGGTACGGTCTGGTGTACCGCAGGACTAGTTTTCTGGCTCTTCCTTTCGGGAGAGTTAGGTTTTGTGTCGAAAGGTAGACACGGTCGTTGGCCGCATACCTGTCGCTCACCATACGTTTCTTATTTGCATGAAACGTTTGCGTCACTTGATGCTCTATGATTGCATCGTGTGCCGCCATCAGGTTCCATTTTGCCTGATGTGCGAACCGGGCCACCCCCTTGAACGGGGTGTCCGCGGCTATGGGGAGGTCTATCCGCGGCATATAGCCGTGGATCAGCTCGAAAGGTGCGAACCCTGTGAGACTTTGATTTCTCGTAAGGTGCCGAGCGACACATCAAATTGAGGTCGCCCGATCCCTAGTCGGCATAGTTTACTGTTAAGACTACAACGGTATCTGATCGTTTTTTTTTTTTTTTTTTTTTTTTTTTTTTTTTTTTGCCAGGGAGGGGAAATCTGCTAACAGACGAACTCCCTTTTGGGAGACAGTGTGGGGCTTTTACTCACTAAAACCCCCCCCCTCCTCGTCGGCTGGGCTCCCTTGTCGCCGGCCCGGCTTTCGAGGTACGCCGCCCCGCACTCGCAGCCCGTAGGGGCTACAGTCAGGTTCGTCGTGGATCTGATCCCACGCGGCTCTTGGCTATTAGTATCAATAATCGTGATGATTGTAGGGTATATATGTTTTTGTTTTTTTCTGTTTTTCACCATTCTCCCGTTTCTCCGTCTGGGAGTCCCTGATCCCATCTTTTGATGGTCAGGTTTCCTTTGTGTAGCGTCACTGCGTAGTCCGTGCACGCCCATTTTTCCTTGAAGCGCTTTATGTCCTGGCTTCTCTTTTGTTTATCTTTTCTTATCAGAGCCATTGAATGCTCTCTTTGTATTAGGTGGTTTATTTCTGCCACCCATCTTGCCTTTACTTCTTTTCCTGTAAAGGTTTTTTCACCGATTGTTGATTCGTTTCTTATTTTCCATAGGAGCCACGCCGTTTCTAGGACCAGGTCCTTGTATTTTTGTAGTGTTCGTGTTGACGAGAAGCGTTCCGCTTTTTTCACGGCTCCTAGTCCTCTTATCAGGTGTTCGTTTGGGTGTATCCATTCGTTTACCCCTTCTTTTATCTCTGTTGTCTTTTTCCAGAGCGTTTTTGCCGCCTCCCAGACCTCCGATCGGCCCAGGGTCTGGCATTCGAACCATATGTGGTCCATTGTTTCTAGGCCTCCGCATTTTTTACAGCTGGCCCTTTCTTCGTAGCCAGGTATGTATTTCCAGTATGCTCCGACTCTCAGTCTTCCGTGTAGCAATTTCCACAGGAAGTCTGCGATGTTTCTTCTTATGGTGGGCGACTTTAGTGTCTTCCATATTGCCCTTTCCGTTGGGCTTACACCCAGTGTTTCTTGTAGCTCTGCTTTCGTTTCGGCAAGCTTTCTCCTTCCGGTGTTTGTTACCGGATCGATGTTTTTTCTTCTCATTATTAGCTCGTAGGCTAGTTTCTGAGTTAGGCTCTGTAGCCTCGCCCCTTTGAGTTCGTATTCCTCTGGGACGGTCAGGTTTATTTCATCGGCTTCGGCTTTGTTTGCGCCTTCCGAGGCTAATCTATCTGCCTCTTCATTCCCTTTTGTGCCGGCGTGTCCTTTCACCCATTCAAAGGTGGTGACTGCGCCTCTTATCGTCAGTTCGTATTTTATTTTCTTGAAGATATCGGCGTTGTCTACATTGAGCCACGCCATGTCTTCCCATTTTTTTAATCCTTTGATTATTCCGGCCGCTGCGTAAGTCGAGTCGGTCTTTATCTTCAGGGGGTCTCCTTTTGGTATCATTTCTAGGGCTTTCAGTATGGCCACTAGTTCCCCCTTTGGTTCGTTTGTTTCTTTCCAGGCACTCTTATGGCCCTAGTGTAATTTTCGTTATCTTTGCAGTATATTCCTGCTCCTGTTCTGGCCGACTCTGTGTTCGGGTTGAGGCATGATCCGTCCGTGTAGACTTCCCATTCCTTTCCTGTTCTGTGGTGTTTTCTGTAGGTTGGCTTTGCCTGCCATTCCTCTTTTTTCTCTTTGTCCAGGAATATCCTTGTTGCGTTCTCTGGGTGTTCTCTTTCTGTTATGTCTGGGTTCGCCACGTTTTCGCCTGTTTTCGTGAAACGTTTGTATTTTCGCTTCCTCCCTGTCGTGTGGTCTAGCCCATCTACGTAGGGGGTGCCTTTCTCGGGGTCCCACTTTTCTGGGTAACCTTTATATAAGTTTTTCGCCATATTTACGCAGGCGTTGTGGTTTTCACATTTTCTGTCGGGGGTTATCGCCCCTCTCTTTGCCCTTTGTAGGTCTTTTATTGAGATTATATCGTGGTTCCTTCTCAGGCATTTCGCTGCCTTTTTGTTCCACTTGTAGTTATCGTTTGGTTTGACCACGTTGTGCCAGACCGTCATTTTTTCTTTAAGGCCTTTGTCTGTCTTTCTGGCCTGTATTCTGACGTTGTACATCTCTGCCGTTTTTAACATCTCTTTTAACGATGTCGGCAGGCTGGAGTGTAACCCTTGCTTGGTTCTCCACGTTTGCTTCAGCCAGCTTATCCTTGATTCGGTGTCTACCTTTGGGACTGCTTTGGGGTTGATATCTCCGAATATAAGTCTGTCTGCTATCCAAGCCCAGTCTGGGCGTTTTTCTGGTATGGCTAGGTATTTTTGTAACCACATTATATGTATTGCGGCGAGCCTCGCTTTTATGTCTGGGATGCCGAGGCCTCCGTCTTCTCTGCTGGCTGTGGCGGCTTTTAGTTCCATCAGCCCTCTTTCGTTCCCATCCCATAGGAAGCTCTTCATGTTTTTGGTCATTTCTTTTTCTACGTCTTTAGGCATGCCGTTTACCATTGCTAGGAACCAGCTCCTTGACGTGACCAACGCTTTCAGTATTAATTCCTTTCCCCTTAGGGAAGGGTGGCTCTTTGCCCATGTGTTCATTATTGCTTTTTGTTTATCTATTATGTCTTTCCATTTATCTTTTATGGAGACTTTGTTTCCGACCCACGACCCGAGGGTTCTCATGGGTTCGCCATCTTTTTTGATTTTTACGTGGTCTGGCAGTCTTTCGTCTCCCACTGTTCTTGTAGTTATGACTTTGTTTCTGAAGTCTTCGCTTCCTATCGGAAGCGCTTCTGTTTTGTCTAGGTTGAAGACTGCCGTGGAGGCGACTTCAAACAAGTGCACTGTTTTCATTACGCTTTTGTAGCTATCGGTAGCTTTCATGTAGATTATCGCATCGTCTGCGAACAGTTTGGCTATGAGTTTTCTTATCCCCTGCGTCGAGTAGCCTTTCAGCTTTTTGACTTTCTCAGCGCGCACGCTAGGGGTTCTATTGACAGGTTGTATAGGATGCACGACATGGGGTCTCCTTGTCTTGCTCCTCGCCTTATTTCTACGGCCGTTGGTATTACTCCGTTTTACCATTACCGCTGTTGCTGCTTTCCCGTATAGGGTTCTTACTAGGTTTATGAAGTGTTCGGGGAACCCGGATTTTCTCAGTATGATCCACATGTATTCGTGGTCAATCTTGTCGTAGGCTTTTCTTGGTCGAGGCTTAGGATTAACCCCTCTTCCAGTTCACTTTCTGCGTAAGCTGGCATTATTTCCGCCAGGCGCGCGTGGTCGTACAGGTTTCTTCCCGGGATGAAGCCTGCCTGATCCGCGTGGATCAGGTCTCCCGCCACTTCCCCGAGCCTGTTTGCCATTACTTTTGTATGGACTTTGTAGTCAGTTTCCAGTAGTGTCACTGGTCTGTAGTTTTCTATTCTTGTTTTATCCTTTTTCTTATACAAGAGGTACATTATCCCCTTGGAGTATTCGTCTTCCTCCATTCCGTGTCTCTCAACATCGTTGAAGACGGCTTTCAGCAACTTTGTTATGTCGGGGCGTTTCTGTCCGTTGCCCGTTTGTTTGCTTTTCTCATCTGGTGTCCATTGTTTCCAGAACTCGTATGTTATACCGGAGTGTCCGGGGCATTTTCCGTTCTGCGTGGCCTTTATTGCCACTCTTATTTCTCTTAGGGTGGTTTCTTTCCCCATCATGTCTGCTTGGCTTTTGGTAAGCTTTTTGTCTACCAGCTTTTCCATTTTTTTTACGGCTGTTACTCTTTCTGCCGTCATTACTTGTTTCTTTTGTAGTCTCCCGTGGTATCGGGAGGCTATCTCTGTCATTTCTCTTGTGGAGTTTGTTATTTTTCCTTCTTCGTCCTGCAGGCCCAGGATTGTGTTGGGCGGCAGCTTTGCTTTGTTCAGTCCGAACCAGTATTTTGTGTTTGACTCTCTTTCTTTCAGGAACCTGGCTTCTGCGGACTTTCTGGCCTTTTCTATGTTTTCGGCCTCTGTTTTGTTGACTTTTTCTTTTAGGAAGAGAGCCTCTTCCGTCGCTTTTCTTCGTTCCCCGTCTGTCAGGTGCGGGTTTTGGGCCTTTTCCAGCTCCTTCTTTATGTCTTTCTTGAAGCTCTTTTTTATGGCTTCTTTTTCTTTCTTTCGTGCTTTTGCACGTTTATTGCTATTCTTTTTACTTCTCTTTTCAGGGCTTTCCACTTTGCTTGTGGGTTATTCCCGTCATTGCGGAGGAGCTTTATTTTTTCTTTGTCTCCTTTAGCGTTTGCTTCTTCTTCTAGGTATTTTTTGACCCAGGTGTTGTTTTTCACTAGCAGCTTTTCGACTCTCTTTTGAAAGTCTTTTGTGTTTAGCGTTTGTTCGTCTAATTTCCACATGCCCTCTCCGCTGTACGGGAGATTGTCGGCCATTATTTTTGCCGTAATCAGGTTGTGATCACTTAAGTTGAAGTTTGACTCTATCGTGGCGTTGTATGTCAGTTCCGCCATGTCGTCTGTCATGTATATTCTGTCTATTCTGGCCATCGAGCTTGACCCTTTTTGGAGTGAACGTGAAAGGCCAGCTCGTTTTCGTTTAGTAGCCTCCACACGTCTTTTAGTTTTCTTGTCTTCGTCATCCCTTTGAGGGCTTCGGTGACTCTTTCTCTGTCTTTGTGGGCCGGGCTCCTGTCTATGTCTTTTTCGACACAGTTGAAGTCTCCCAGCAGGCAGATTGCTTCTTTCTTGTTCTTATTCAGGTACCTCTTTATAGTTTCAAAGAAGTCTATTTTTTCTTCGGTATCGTTCGGGGCGTAGACGTTTAACAGGTTTAGCTGCTGGTTGTCTCCCCATTTCAACTTTATTGTCTGGGCTCTATTCGGCACCAGTGGTCTGTGGTCTATTATGACTTCTGCCTCTTCGGCGTGTATCTTTGCCAGGTTTATGGCGAATAATGTCCCTAGCTTGTTGGAGTGCTCTCCGTTCACTAGAAACAGGACTCCTGGGTTTGCTCTCGAGGCTTCTTCCGCCTCGTTTGTTTTCATTCTGGCTTCTTGGACCGCCAACACTGCGATTCCCTTTAGCCTCATTATTCTTGCGATCGCGTTCCACTTTGACTTGTGGTTGCTATCGTTTTTTCCTTTTGTATTCCACGAGGCGATGGTTATTCCTCTTTTCTTGCCGACTTTTTCTTGTCGGTCTTTCATTCTCTGTTTTAGCCGTATGTGGCTGTCTTCGCCTGCTCCGTCCTCTTCCTCGGACGTTATCAGGTCTTCGACGTGCAGCTCTAGGAATGGGTTTTCCTCGGGCTGCTCGTTCGTCGGGTTGTGTGCGGGGGGGCTTTGTTCCCGTCTTTCTTCCCCGCTCGGCTCTCCTTGCGTTGGAGGCTGGGTATTTTGCGTGGTGGTTGTGTTTCTTACCTGGAAGTAGTCTTCCAGTTGTCGTTGTCTCAACCCCTTGTTGTTTTTTCCTTTGCCGGCTCCTTCCCTTCGTGGGGTCGGGTCTGCCGGGCGGGCAACGCTCTTTCGCGGGTTTGCCCTCAAGTTGTGCTTTTTCGAGTGACCTTGCTTTTTTCGGTCACTCTTACGTTTCGTCAGGCCTTTATTTCTTAGGGCTGAGTTTACACTTATTTTGTTGACGGTCGGTCCTTCTGTCTCAGAACTGAGGGGTGGCTCATCCGATTGCTCGGATGAAGGACCTCCCGTCTGATTTGACGCCACCCTAAACTGCCCACCGAGGGAGCCAGGTGGGGCTTTCGAGAGTGAAGAGCCAGATAATTCAGAGCCATGACCGGTACAAGCAACCAAAGTGTGTGTTATAATTTCATTTGTAATTGTGTTAGTGGCGGTTGTTGTTTTATAGCTATCTTCGTGACGTGCCAGGCCACGTGTCAAGCTTCGCTGCCGTGGAGGCTTAAACGACAGCAGGGTTGCCTTGCGGCGAGTGAGACGTCCAAAGTCGAGATGCAGGCCTCCCGCTCTACTTGGGCCTCGGATGTCTTCGGCGTCGAGTGACGACGTCGTGTTTTTGGTCCCGGTGAGAAGTTGGGTGTCTCTTTGGGTATTCTTGTTGTTGCGGGTGTCTTGTTGTCCCTGTTATGTTCTTGTTGTTGAGTTCAGCGTTTGACTTACGTGCTGGTGTTTAACGTCAGGTTTTTGCGTTCCCGTCTTGATTTCTTGTCTTGATTTTTTCTTTCAGGACTTAGTTCACACAGTGTGGTTTGAGAGTTATACAAAGGATTATTATTGTTCATCTCGTAACACTATTATACTTTTTACCCTACTTCTTCTTCTTCGGGTATGCTTTTTGTCGCGGGTTGGCTTTGAGGTAGACCTCGATCGGCCAGTCGTCCGCTTCTTTGGGGAGCGAGTCGCTCGTCCGCCCGTCTAGAGGCGCAATGTATGGTCGGAGGGGGCACTTGATTTCTACGTGTCCAACTCCATGGCAGCCGGTGCAGTGGGTTCCTGGCCAAATCAGCCATTCTTCCTGTCCTACTTTCCACAGCCTGTCCGACTTCCCTAGTGTGTCAACAACGGAATCTTTGCTGCCGTCGTCCAGTGTGACTGTTTTCTTTTAAAGGTTAGTCTGATGTTCCAGACTATTTGGCCACCTTTGTCTGCGGATTTTTGGACGCTCGGACTTCTGCTTGCCGCGAGCCAACATTGTCTTCTATTGCTTGACGGACATCCGTCTCTCTGGTTGTCGCAGGGGCTCTTCCTATTCTGAACCACTGCTCTGCCTGTTGCTCCCATGGAAAAGGGACCAACAAGACCGCCTCCCTGGGGTATTCCCCTCGTACACGGAAGGATCTATATTCAAACATGTTATAACTTACGGGCACCGCTTCCGGCAAGGTCACCAGTGCCCATACCCTCGAGGTTCTTTCTGCCTCTCCGGGTCTTTTGTTCCCTCTCGGGTTTTTATACACTCCACCTTTGGAGAAGTGGGCCGGCACATTGAGCTCTTCCACCGAGACCGGGTCACCCTCACGGGCGGTTATGTCTGGTCGTTCCTCAGCTAGGAGCTCCGTTACCACCCTCTTTATTTTGCCTGTTATCCTTTCCTTTCGGCCAGGGGTCCCAGGGTTTTTGTGCCGTATACTGTGGCCAGGCAAAGTCTGTGAGACATCTCCCACAACCTATCGCCTCGTTCTTTATTTGTCATCATTATCTTGCCCAGGTGTTCGTAAATCCCGTCCGGACTTATGTGATAATCTGCGATGACGTCTGCTGGGACATGTGCTTCCCAACCGTCTGGCGCCTCTCTGGCACGGCCCTTCCCTTTATTCTCGGGGGGCGTAACATTGGCTCGTCTAGCCAGTCCAAGGCTTCAGCCTGGATGGCGGGTCGCTGCTTCTTCTGTAGAGGCAGGGGGGTGTTTTGTGTTGTGGTGACGTTCGATTCTAAGTCCATGTCTGTGATGGAGCTAGGGGTTGTCACGGTGCTTGAGCTAGATTTTTTGAGCCGGGGCTTTTTTGGGCCGTCGGTCTTGGGGCGTTTAGGTGTCTGTGCCTCTAGGATTTCAACGTCCGAACTTGGGCGCTTTCTACCTTTCGAGGTGTGCATCTATTGCCTTTCATCAGTTTCGTTTCTTTCGTGGTGTCGGGGAACACTCACGTCTAGTTTGTCCATATTGTCTGATCTCTCCTTCTGTTATCTTTAAAATGTCTTTGTGCGAACACTTAAAAAGAATAACAGGCCCCCCCGGCTAGTGAAGAAATCTGTTTATTTTGTTTCGTGTCTACTATTTACAGTATTCATTTCTTGTGTTGTGTCTTGCCATGATCAAGTCCTCACTCAAATTGTCTGATCTTATTAGCTTTTACAACACGTGTTTCTTGACTTGTCAGGTCAAATTTTGTTTTTCTTTAATTTCCGCTCTTGGTTTTGCTGGGGTGGTACGGTGTGTCTCCACTTTGACCCCCAGCGCCTACCAGCCGAGGCCATGCGTTTATGGTGACTCCTACGGGCTCTTTATACTGTCCCTGCGAAGTCTCGTTCTGTGAGTCCCCCGACAACTGGCCAGCAATGTTGGCACGGTTCAAGGTTCCCCTACCCGGCGGCTATCTTCGTGGTCCCTGTGGGTGTCTTTTTGGTGTTTTGCAGGTTGGCCACCTCGGAGGTCATCCGTGGTGTTCACTCTCGGGCCACGTTGAGGCCCTGCGAGGAGGCGTGGCGCTCTTTTGCCACACCCCCGCTGAGAGGTATCTGATCGTTTTCGATCCCCTAACCTTCGTTCTTGATTAATGAAAACATCCTTGGCAAATGCTTTCGCAGTAGTTAGTCTTCAGTAAATCCAAGAATTTCACCTCTAGCAACTGAATACTAATGCCGAGGTATATACGACACGGTCACCGGGGAAAGGACATGGTGAGTGATCGCCTCGTCTTTCACTGTGCCTCCCCTGAACCTCTTCCTTTCCTTCATCTCCCCTGCACGTTGTCCACACTCGAACAAAATGTGCTCGTCCATGACACCGTTCTCGGCCAGGGCCGTGGATACTGCTTACTTTTACTTTTCCGTTTTTTTTTTGTTGCGTTGTGCTGCACTTAATTCTTGCGAGCGAGTGTGCGTTTTGGTTCTGTTATGAGCTCGCACCGACGTTGGGTACATATGACTGTTGGTTTTGGCACGCTGGCTGATGATAGAGACGTATTGCATGTGTACCCTGCCGTTGTGATCTCAGGTGCGCGCGAGAACAGTGTTGAAGCACTTGGCAATTAATATATCACGCCTAAAGGAACCTCGCCTGCGATTGCGGCGCGCCACTGGATATTAGAGCCAAGTTTCTTTTGATAGAGTCTGCAAGTATCAACACGTTTTTATTTGTGATTAACAATTGTATTAATTTTCGCCTTGCTGCATGTGAGTCTAAGTACGAATTAGAGACCTACGCCGAATGCGAATGCACCATGACACACGTGATGTCGTGGGTAGCATATGATTGGAGGTGGTTTATTCGTGCAGACTAGTCCGACTCCTTTGGCGTGGGGGCAGGAGATAGCGGAGAACGCCACGCCACGCCACAGCCGCAGACAGCCGTGCCACCACCTGCCTTCCACCATCACGAAAGAAGAGGTGCAAGGCTGGGTGTATCATGGGAGAGGGGCGACATCACACCGCATATGCGCTGCACAAAGATGGTCCGGACCCTCCACCCGCTGGGCAAAAAAGGGGGATTCGGAGGGTCGTGTGATGTGATGAGCAGGCGGGTG
>WHVA01000897.1:0-22617 GCA_015179125.1 Gautieria morchelliformis
TCACTTTTGAGGTAGTCTAGAGTAAACAGTAATAGTGAACTCTCAATGAAGAATTGGAGTAAACTATCGAGTTCTGAGTTCTGTAGCTATCAAACAAGACTGCAGTGATTTCAAGGGGTGAAATAATTGATTCTGGATGATTGATTCATACATTCGTAGTAGCTACTTGTACTATACTAGTGGTAACTACTAGTGTTCGAGATAGTGAGTCAATGTGTCGAAAAACTACTTGTAACTAAAGGGGTGACTAATTATAGTCATAAAGTCATGGGAGTGATGGGGATAGTATCAGGGTTGTTAAGCTTTGGAATAGAGTCTTGTATCTATTATACAAAGCCCCTGCCTACATAGTGTCAAGATAGTAGTCAGCTGGTTGTGTTATGGAGCTCAATAGAAAATAAAAGTCAAATCTCTCCTGCCTAGCATAAATGCTAGTCTTGGTGATGGGGCTGCTGTCTCTGTGCCTCCTCTGTGGGGCAGCTGATTGAACACACATATTAGGAATGACATTCTGGGGTCATTCTGCAATGTCCGATGTTCCTGCACAGTCTACATTACTCTGCGGCCTGCCAGCACCGACCCACCCAGCATGTCGACCATGACCAGGTGCTTTACATCCCGATGTGCATCCCCGCCACCACTCCTGTCCGCGAGCTACCAGATGAACCATGGTGGGAAAAATCTCAAAAATATTATAGTTATCCTCATTCCGCATTCTTCCTTCCTTCGTGAATTCTCAATAAAAAGATGACCCAGGGCTCATCAAGATGCCAGTATCCCCTCGTCTCCACATTCAACTCTGGAATGTTTCAGTTATGTGCTTGGATTTTCTAGTTGTGGCAGTGAGTCTGAGCTTAGAATAAGCACCACAACTGTACAAGTTCATGCCACTGGGAGATAGAAATATGGACTGTGCATATCTAAGTTGAAGGGGCTCATATCTGGCAGCAGCATCAGGATGGAAATGGTGCAGCGGTGCCGATGCCATTTCTCCCGCGATTTTTCGTGATACTGAGCATGATGTAGAATGCATTGGGATTTGCTTCATGCCTTTCAATGTCCCCCTATCTGCCAACCACTTGTAACATTCCTGCCTTGGGAATTATCACTCAATATGGTCGTATCAGTGTCACAACACTCTCTCGCTCCAAGTTACTCATTGGAAAGTCACCCAGGACAACCCACAACTGCTTTCCGTACTTCACGTTCCTCCTTGGAGGATGTTCACGTTGACAAGAATGTATATTCTTCTAGGATATATTAGATATCTTTTAAAATATCAACTCTAACCAAATTCATAATCCATCATTTTGAGCAACTTGTATATTGTGGACATCCTAAATTTTTTGAATGTTCTGATATTTTAAAAATATGGTTGTATGTGTTAAAGCATGGTGTGTATTGATATAACAGAGCAATTCAGAGAGGATGTGGATGACTATATATAAAAGTATACATGAAACATGTTAGATGTACAATCCCAGAATATAGAAGCAAGTATGGACAATACCTGTACTATATTATTATATATGGTTGAGAGATCTGATTAGAAGGTATGTTTAAAATAATATGCATGTATAGTACAAAGATATGTAACTATTGATGTTTAGACAATGGGGTATACACCTTTTCCTGGGGGAGCAGCAGACTGTGAGAAAGAACTTTGGGGCTAGGATTAAGCATGCCTTACAGGTGCTGGCAACTGCCTCAATTTTGATATATTTTATGAAATATAGATGAGCTAAGCTATCAATAGTATAAAGTTCTAGGGGGGGCGGTTGTGGGCCTCACTATAAAGCAGCACGCTCTGCTGACATAATCCTGACATAATCCTGACTAAGACGCAAACAAACCACCCAACCTTCTACTATGGCGGAGTTTGAACGCGAGCGGAGCGTTCCTGGTCACGTGTCCAGTTCGCGTCCAACGTTGCTGCGCATGCACACCCACCTTCCCTCAACCCTCCTGCTGCCATTTCTTCCCCTGCCCACTGTCTCTGTGCCTGCTGGATCTGTCTGTCTGCTGCTGAATCTCTGTGTCTGCTGCTGGATCTCTGTGTCTGCTACTGGATCTCTGTGTCTGCTGCTGGATCTCTGTGTCTGCTACTGGATCTCTGTGTCTGCTGCTGGATCTTTTGTGTCTCTGCTGGCTCTCTCTGTGTCTGCTACTAGCTCTCTCTGTGTCTCTCTGTGTCTGTTACTGGGCTCTCTGTCTCTCTACTGAGGAGGTAAATATTGTTAATATTTTCGCTTTTTTATCCTCTTTTGACTTCTTTTCACCCCAGGCTGCTCCTCTCATTGCCTGCCACCTTTCTTGATGGTCAGTACTGGCTCTGGTGTTTTTTTTCCTGTAATATCTATCATTTCTTCCAATAATTTTCGCTTTTTTATCCTCTTTTTGTCTTCTTTTCAGCCACCTGTCTCAATGCCTCTCACCTTGCCTGTCTGATATTGCTGCATCTGGTGTGTGTCTTGCTATCATGTTTTGATATTTATTAGAATCAGTTTCTCTCCGTATATATTGCTATTTCTTGCTATCATTTTCGCTTTTTTAATCTGTTTTTGACTTCTTTTCAGCTTAGGTTGCTCCTCCCATTGCCTCCACCTTTCTTGGTCATCACTACTGCCTCCTGTGTGTTCTTTCCTTATCCTATCTGTCATTTCTTCCACTAATTTTCGCTTTTTTATCCTCTTTTTGCCATTTTTCAGCCCAGGTTCCTCCTCTCAGTGCTCCTCACTTTTCCTGTCTGCCATTGCTGCATCTGGTGTGTGTCCTGCTATCATATTTGTGTTGTTTTGACATTTATTAGGATCAGCTTCTCTCCATAGTATTTCTTCCAACATTTTCACTTTTTTAACCACTTTGATTTCTTTTCAGCCTAAGCTGCCCCTCTTATTGCCTCCCATCTTTCTTGATCATTATCACTGCCTCTGGTCTGCGTTTTTTCTGTCATGTCTTACAATAATTTTTACTTTTTATCCTCTTTTTTTTTTTTTTTTTTTTTTTTTTTTCCTAGCGCAGGTTCAGAGCTCCCACCATTCCTGTGTGTCATGGCTGCAAGTGGTATGTGTCTTGCTCTCATATCTGCTTCTTTTTTGATATTTATTAGGATCAGTTTCTCTTTTTTTTAATTGTTATGTATTTTTTTTTTTCATTTTATTTTATTGTATGTATATATATACTGTATATTGTCAAAATAGATATCAAAAATTTTCTTTGACTTTGCTAAAAATTAATGACAACAGCCTCTGCTTGCAAAAGATAAGTCTATTGCTCTATTATCCGTTGTAAACCCTCTGACATTTATTTATTTTCTCTGCACCTACAATAAGTTCACTTTTAGGCTCTTAGAGTTATGCTACATATGGGGACATACTACAAATAAGGGACATGCTATGCACACTATACTTGGGTGACATGCTACACTCAGGGGACATGCTACACATGGGGGACACACTACAAACAAACAAGAGACATGCTACACACAAGGGACATAATACATATGATATACTTGGGAGACACACTACACATGGGGAACATGCTACACTTGGGGGACATGCTATGCATGGTGACATGCTGTTACATATCAAGATTTCCGCAAGTCAGAACTAGAAAGGACAATGGCTTCAACTCAAATGTTGCACCCCCAATGAACTATCGTCCTAAGTATTTCGGATCATGAGTCAGAAGTCGGAACATATCAATCTAAACAGAAGTCAGAACTTGAGTCGGAAACTGAGTTGGAAGGCGGAAGGCGGGAGGCGGAGAGACAGAGGTCTTGCAAAACTCACTGTGCAAAGAACAGGAGATAGAGCAAAGGAAATCATGTACTGAAGGCAATTATCTCATTGCAGAATAACAAGCATACATGAGGGGCTTTTATACAAAGAGCTGAGACAACATGTAATGGTGTAGTACTAAGAAAATTCTGGAGGGAGCGGAAGTCGGATAGACATACAGGATAATTAACTAATTGGGAACAAGGGGACTACAAGGGGGGTGCAGGGTAGGGTAGAACAATGGCAAAAGAACAAGGGGTTGGAAAGTATATCTGACATAAAGAAACAACAAGACTCCAAAGGGGCCGGACACATGGTCTTGCTGTGCTGCGAGGGGTCCGAGTAATAGAGTTGAAAGAACAAAGGAATAAAACGATGGGAGGAATGTTGGAATTATCGGAGGGTCGGAATGTGAGTGGAACTGAGTGTTGGAAGTCGGAAATGCATGGTCATAACACATGCTACGTACACTATACTTGCGGGACACACTACACTCCGGGAACACATGCCATACATAGGGACATGCTACCCATGAGGGGCACACAGACATGGGAGAAATGGGTAGAGACATTACCTACCCTGCTGCATTACTTAGAGCTACTTTCAATTGTGATAAGATGTGTTTTACTTATCCAAATAATTTTATTTATCCCAAGTTTTATTTACCCAATGTGTTTGACCTAACCATGGGTATCCACCCTAGCAGTGGTCCCAGTGCATTCACATCCAACGGGTCCCCAGCAGTCCCTAACCAGTGCTGTTCCACATCCTGGTGTGCAGCACAGGGCTATGGTAGGAATTGACTTGCAATATATAGTATTTTCACATGGATAGTTTTATGTTGCACTAATTGTAATAGAGTCCATGTTCTTTAGGGAAGGGAACATAACATCTAATATTGTATACAAACAGGTGCTGCTAAAGCCTGATTAAATATGTAGTTTCATTTCACCAAATAATTCTGTAATCAATAGTATAAAGTTCTAGGGGGGCGGCTGTGGGTCTCACTATATGAAAACAGCACGCGCCACTGACAGAATCCTGACAAATAATGTTATGTCAGCTTTTAGGTCAACAGCAGCGCAGCCGCAAGCCAAGTTGCTGGGGGGGCAGTTGTGGCATTTCACCAAATAATTCTGTAATAGTATTGACTACTCCTGTGTGATGTTAACCTTACTTAACTAACCCAGTGCGAAGCACGGGTCTATTGGCTAGTATATACATATATATGAAATATAGATGAGCTAAGCTATATATACATATATATGACATTTATAAACATCCTCCTAGGAAAACATTTTAAAAACTATCAATGATATATTCTAAGGCTCTCCTAAAAAGAATTGAGGTTCTCCTTTTATTCCAAGATCTCTTTTTATTCTTTCAAATATTTCATGAAATTTGCTTAGTATCTTATTCACATCTATTTCTCCTTCTATTTTGGGACCTTCATATATTGTCAATATAAAAGGGATATCTTTACCTTTTTCTTTGCTGTCTTCTTGTTGTACTTTCTCTCCGCCTCCGGGAGTCTGGCGGGGAACACCGGTGCCTGGCGCGCACGGGCCACACGCTCTCCCGGTTCCGGGCACCTCCTGGCACGTGAGTACAACACGTCACTGCTTTCCCACGCGAGCGCGGCCTGCTTACGTGTACACTGGCTTTGGAAGCGTCGCTTCCACACACTCGGGTCCATCTGCTCACCAAGGGAAAGGCCATTGCTCTCCATGTCTGTCTTCGTACACGTAGCTGGTCCATACCTACGTGTCTCCGTTTCTGTGACGCGCTGAGCGTTCTCGGTCCAAGGAAGTCTCGTCTGGTACCTCCGTGGAACTGTAGTCGTGCCCACAACATGTGCATCAGCGCAAGGGACCAGGACTGCACCCACGCGGTATGCCACGGCGTGCGCATCTCAGCGCTTTCTATCCCGCGATCTCATTTCCCCTACGCCGCCGTTAGCCCAGCCTCGCCATTCTTCATCCGTTCACACGTGCCGCCGTGTCCCTCACACCAACGCCGCAGTGGTCGACTCGTTCCAGCATCCAGTGTCGAGATGCCATCCCGTATACGTGCTCCTGCAAACCAGTCTGCTACTGGATCTCCCACGCGACTCCTGTCAATCCAGCATCGTGCATCTCTCCCAACTTTTCAACCTCGCATAGACCCCCCCATGCTCCACGTCGCGTTTCAGCAGCAGTCCCTCATAGGACAACGGCCCTAAATTCCCAGAGACTCCTCAAAACCCTGTCAAGGACTCGAAATTGTCCACGCCCATCCACTCTCGAATCGTCCAGTACCAATCCGCCCGTAAATGACTGACTCACCGTTCCCCGCCAGGGTGCCCCTCTATGCCCCGGCAATACCGCTGTCTTTACAGGCTCCACCATCGCGTGCGCTTAAACCAACAAGCCAAAGCCAGCCACCATACGCAGCACAAGCCCCCAGCCTCCAACGACTGCGACAACTTCTCCCAGTGGCGGTCTCTCAAAACATAGTGCCACCCCCTAATGATAAGCCCCAAAAGTTCTCGCCCAGTGAGCGATGGCGATACGGCTCCAGTCTCCACCCTTGGTCCACTTCCAGTCCTTCCTTGGTTGTCTAATGGGACGCCTTAGCGCGAAGCCATTCGCCGAGTCGACGGCCACCTTCACACGCGCCAACGAGGAGGATATTCACTGACAGAGTTGTGAGTTTCGAAGAGAGTATAGATGTGGCCTTTGACTCGAGGCCGAGTTTTATGTATAATGCGAGAGAGGAAAGCAACTCGAGGTTCGGCTTAAATGACTCGAAGTCGGAAAAGATATTAAAAAGTTCGTGGTTATTTTGTCTCGTACATAGAAAAAAAAACATTTATGTCGACTCGGATAGGGGTCTTGATACAAGGTAGCGAACAACAGGGGTGGTAGGAGTATGTATACGGTAGGTGCGTGCGTACTGCCTGCTCGGTTTGGCCTAGACATAAGGCAGAAAGGTTCGTACTCGTTTGATCGCTCAAAGGATAAGGCGGGGAGGTAGGTGGAATCGAATAGGAGTGATAGACGCGACTCGGGTGTGTTGGAGGAAAGTATCGTGAGATAGGGTCGGAAAGGTAGGATCAGTGAGATGGGATTGGTCCGGCTGTATGGCTACTCATGTACACATAGATTGCGTACCTCGACTCGACTCGTTGTATATGTACTCTCTTGGTTCATCTTGGTAGCTCGGTGTGCGATCCGGCACGTGCACTGGATAGCGGTGAACTTGGGTGCTTGTGAGTGGTCAGATTCAGGTTGTACAAAAATATTGTCCATAGCTGATATTGCGACATTCACTACATCCCAGACAACCATCACACCAGCACATTTCCCATGTCCACCGCAGAGACACCCTGGAATGCACATGGCAATGAAGACATGCATCTCGAGATGCTCACAGAAGTCGTGGACGGCGGCGAATTCGACGACGAGGAGGCGAGTCACCACCGCTCGTCTCTTGATCCTGCGCTCAGCCAAATTCCTCCTCACAGATTCAACCTGGACTCGACCAGCTGGCGCGCACACACAACAACTGACTAATCGATCACAAAAGACAGTTTTGCTCAGAATCATATGATATCAAATTCCGATTACCACAGAAGCACGACAGAAGCGCACCAGCGCCAAGTCACAAAGAGAACGGAAGAAGCGACGAAGTGACGTCGCCAGGAACCCGAACTGAAGGAGATCGGGCTTGGGACACATGGCCGCCATGCGCAGGGCCGAATTCATCGGAGAACGCCGATGGTCGAAGTGATCGCTCGGTGATCGATCGGGCATCATGCTGGATGGCATGTATCTAAATATAGCCACGACAATATCGCCCACGTGCACTATCTCTGCCGCTTTCGGTAGGATCGACGCAGATCCCCATCTAAAAAATGTACTAGTCTACCTTCGCTCGCTCTCAAATTCCGTTGATTCTTCGATTGCCTAACTCCCCACCATCACTTTGTCGTCGACGTCCCAATGTCTTCCGCACACTATCATAGGGCGTCGACGCCGAATCTCCCAAAAACGATGAGCAGCCCTATTCGTGATTACCATCGCTGGTCTCGCTGTTCTCATCGTCGTCAGCAGCGACGGGCCCTGGGGACAAGAAGCAGTGTTTCAATGAGTAGACTTCATGCTCTTGTCGGCTTATTATCATGTTCCGCGGCGCATATAATCGAGTTCGACCGCTAAATAATTGTGAGCGACTGTTGCCATGCGGCACTCTGTGTGAATTACTTATAAATATACATTTAGATAATATGTTTATCCGGAGACTCTTGCGATGCGGGTCAAGCGTTTACAACACGCGGGGTGGACATTTATCGAATAGACAAGCGGTCCAGCGCTGACGAACGTTCCTTCTCGCGCGCTGTTTCTTGCCCGTCTTCCCTTGTTAGTCCCAGGCCATCATCCCTCTCCCGGTCATGCGTCAGGCTCTGAGACGTCGAAAGACGACTATTCAGCTCCACTCGTCCGCCGTGCCGACGCCTCTGTATCTTCCCAGCTTCGCCGGGCCTTGCGATAAACCGACCGCTTAGTTCTACGCCTCACATCGACATCCGCATCCCTCCTCTCTGGCCTCACCGGTCTGTCTCCTACATCCAAACGGCTGCCTCTCCCCCCTCCCCCCCTCCCTCTCCCACACCAAGGTCGTCCCACGCTCTTCCACAGCCGCCCACACAAGCCTTCCCACACCTAATAAGACCTCAGTCACCGTCTTCACAAACTCTTCGCTCACCCTCACGCTTTCGCGATACCCCCCTTCCCTACCTGGCGCCACATCTCCGATGCGGCGACATGGGTCGCAGCATCTCCCACCTCAGCTTCGATCTGCGCCTCGACCACATGTGCGGAGCAACGTATTGAGCCCATTCGCGTGCACTACGCTGTGTGCAACGCGCGGTAGGCCCGGAGCGGACGAGGAAGTCGGTATGCATGCTAGCTGCGTCTCGAACATGGTGAAGGAGTCGAGCATTAGCCTGGCGTGCTCCAAAGATGGTGCTTGTGTGGCCCAGCCATAGGGTGAGGTGTGCCAGCATTCGCGCTGTGAGGTGCGTCGTGATATGGTTCTCTCTGGTAGAACATATGAAGATCGATACTTGTGCAGCGGAGTCATGCGAGGTCCCTCCTCGTCTGCACCATACGACCCGAATGATGTGCCTGCCCTTGAGGAACCAGTAGACAAAACACTGAGTATAACGTATATCCCCATATAGCACCAAGCCAGATGCAGAAGGTGGCGTTCGTGGATCTTATTCCTTGTCGGGAAGCCCAATGGTCTCCATCCCTACTGCCATTCAGTGAAGGCCTGCTCTGCAATCCACCGCTAAGCCGTGTTCAGCCTTGCGGACCTTCAGCGAAGACATCTTCCGAGCCAGACGGGCGAGTCCAGCAGCTCGTAAGGCTTCACCCACCACGCTACGACCTTACCTCCCAGCCAGCGGGCTCTCGCCAGTCCCCGCATGACGCGACTCTCACCGTCGGTCAGGACCACCACCCGATGGACCGTTCCCGTTTCCATTAAGTGCCGCCTCGTCCACGGAACTCCAGCGCTGCACGCGCCTCGAGGAATCACGCAAAGTTGACGGTCGCGTGGACCACTGAGCATGGGAATATGTGGGCCACGGAGAATATTCCACCAGCACCAGAAGATTGTGGCAAGGCAGCCCCACCTGCGACTAGGACGCCCGGTGATATCGTACGCTCATGATCTTGCGTGCGCCGCGTCGACGTGGAGCTCTCACCGACGGACTGCACCCCAGTCAGCTATACAGCGGTACTGACAGAAGTATTAGACGCACCCTGCCGTCATGGCTTTTGCAATCACGGTATTCGCTCGGCAATGGGCTCTGGACTTTTTACTGCCACTTCCGCCGGCCGTTTGTGGCAGTGCTGGCAAATCCACATCCTTGGGATCCGGCCGCTGCATTGACCATCTGCCTGACTGAGGTGATCCCAGCAAAGGTCGTCGACGTGTGCTTGCGAGGAGCAGTTGGCGTCTGCGGCGTCGTGCTGGTACAGCCACGGGGATCTAGTAGCAAAGACCATCGTCCGCGGGCGCTAAATATCACCGTCGCTAACTCCGGAATGTGCCAAGGAACTCTCTCCCCAACGGAATCGTCCCTAATCGAAATCTGTGCATGTAAGGTCTGCAATCCAAACTCCATAGAGTCCTACCTTCCAAATCCCCACCATCACTATACATATCATGACTATAACCGTCAACCTGTGGCTAACAAGGCTGCTGCCGCTTTTAAGGTGTGCGGTCGCATTCTGCCCCGATGATCGACGCTAATTCCTCGTCGTTCGTCGCAGCCTGGCCAGCAGAAGGGTGCGATGAACAGGGCCATGGATAAAGTGATGGTCATGGTGTCTACTGCGAAGCTGGGCGACCCGTTCTGCGACGCTGTTGCTGGACTCTACTAGGAACGCATCCGCCTTCCCACATGAATCATAGCTGTGCGGGTGGTCATCTGATGGGCGGGTGACAAGAAGCGACTTAATCACTATCGAGACATGTTTGTGCCTCTAGGAGACGAGACAAATTCATTGTATCATGTTCCGTAAATCGCGCGCAACTCAGTTCGGGTTCGACCTCTAATACTTCAAGGGATTTTCGTGGTTCGAAACAATATGTCACCTCACTTATAAACATACCTTTAGCAAAATAATACCACTATTCGTTGCACGCCATATATATGGGTGTTCGGGTATGACATCTCTGTCTTCCATGCCTATAGGAGAGGCCTTGCATATACTATCCCTCTCCCTCCATTGGCGTCATAGACACGTATCACACCCGTATTGATACCTCGCCCGTCGACACCACCACTACAAGGGTATTATATTGAGTCCGCAGGAAGGTATGATCCACAAAAAAACACGAACGACTAACCAGATTGTGGTTCAGCACAGACCTCACCGGAGGAAATGCCTACCGCATTCCCAAGCTCCCTTCCGCGATGGATTTCCTCAAGCTCAATTCCCACGACTGCGTTAGACGAGAGGTCGTTCTCCCTGTGAGGTTCAATTGCTTCTGATGTCCCAATCTCCTCGATGCTTGGATCTCCGAATTCATCCATGAGCGAATTGTGAATCTGCCGTGCAGCTGCACGAAAGCTCGTTACGGGATGGTGTGCGGAATGGGTGGTGCCATTAGGGTGAGCAACCCTCTCTTGAAGGGCAAGATGACAGCGACAAATGATGATGGTAGATAGACTACATGTTGCGTTAGCCATATGTCTTATTATGTAGGCTCATAGGGTCTGACCTGTCCTGCACAATTGAAAGAATTCCTGCAATGCTGGGCTATGGACTACACGTGAAATTGACTGACCAAGTGCATGCATGCAATGGACTCACTCTTAACACCTGTTATACTGAATGTTAGGTACATCTTATGAAACTGGACATCACTCAGTACCTTCGTAGTAATGACACAGGCTAGTGTTATAGTCAATACAAATCTGACTCGGTATTAGATCTGATGGAAGATTCCATGGTGGCGGTCAAGGTACACACCCGTATCTTATGAGACCTTGACTAACAATGAGCAATTTCAAAGTGTAAGAATGAATCAACCAACTTTGTTCAGCCAAAGTTTGGGTCAATGACTTCCGAGGGAGCATCTGAAACTCTCTTGAACGCCTCACAAGTCCAAGGGTATTGTATAGTGTCACAACAACAACCAATGTGTCAAAAAGTATAATGAACATGTCATTTATTGTTTCCGCTTGGAATAAATGGTCTGTTAAACTGCCACTGAACATGAAAATGTCTCACCCCTGACAAAATGATATGTGGGCCTGCTCTAATACAACTGCTGTTGTCACTCACAAATGTAGAGCACCCAGATCCTGACCTATGACATTGCATCCCCTTTGACTGCGAGAAACTGTAATATCATATTGTGTTTGAGGACAGATTCATGGCAGACTTGAACTTCAACGGGATGCATGCGTACCACTCCCGTACCCAAACTGCCCATATACAGAAGATGCCGACGGCTCCAAGCACCCACTGCATCCCTTGATTGTGCTGGGACATGGCATATACTCGCGCCCATAAAAGCCCTCCAAGGGGGGAATGTAAGTCTATGACTGAGCACTCATTGGTATATAGTTACCTTCTATACCTGGAAGTATCACAATGGATAGACAATCTTGGAGATAAAACAATGGATTGCACACACTGTTTCGGCATCAGATTATGTATACAAGAACACAAAGGTCATACTGGACATGTATGTGAGCAATCTGCGTTTTACGAATAAACCCACTCACCTCGAGTGGTATGTTTGCTGTATCTTCGTATACCTTAATAATAAAGAAAGGAAGGCAGGGTAGCGAGCGAGCAGGTAAAGGACAGTTCCCAATCTGACCCTTCTGCGCCAGATATAGGTAATCTCGGACGGGAGGGTCAAGAGAGTATCATAGGCGAAGAGTGCTGCTTGGATCAGGGGTATGTTAACAGCCCATGATTACTCGTTACACACCGAGGGTAGCAATGTTCACATAGCTGAAAGATAGACTTCTACATTGTCAGACTCTACACCACTGGAATGGCACGTGCTCACCTATCTGAGATAACCCGAATATCCACACTTTGTTGAGAGGACATGTGGTGGTTCGTGTACTGAAATTTGACTAGAGTCAAGGTATGGAGATAAAGCTGAAAGGTCCATCGAGGGAGCCTTATAACATTCTGGGATGGGAACGAGGGTCGGAATTGAGAACAGCGACGTTCGCAGCTCGACCCAGCCTGTGGCCCAGGCTGAGTTGATCTATAGAAATCCATAACCAGGCTATGTTCAGGATCTGGCTCCCCGGTCTGTCTCGTGTTTTGGTGAGCCAGCGCCAAGATGAAGCCATGGCTTCGGGAGCGCCTAACCCTGACTCAGTGTACTGGACACACATCTGGATGTTGATGGAATGCATGATGAGCCCAATGCGTAATATAAGAAAAAGTGAGCCCTAGCCTCATGCCTGGCTATGGCGCTGCCGCCTGCGGCGTACCAATGACTCTGCGAGAACCCACAACTAGAATGCGGCCTGTAGTATATTCTGTAATACCACATGGTCGGGAACATATACCATGAACAGCCAACGTAAAATAAGTAGACTTGAGACAAGTTCGAAGCCACAGTCATGGGAAGTGGAGATCATAGATGTTCTGTGCAGAAACGAGGATTCAAGATTCAGGATTCGGCACCTGTCGTCCCACGGTGCCATAGTGCCGGAATGGCTTGAACACACTATCTGGAATTGCATCACATCATCTGGTTCATACTACCCTTCCCGATGATGGCTGTGCTCTCCCTTTTCGCACTGTTGGGGTGTCATCGTTACAATCATATCAGAACACGCAGAACCAGTGTTAGTTCATGCACTATGAGACATAGAATCCAGTAGTCCATGCGGACTTACCGAGCCGCCACGCACAACTGAGTTGTTAACTCGTCATGCAACCTAGAAATGCTGTTCTCGTTCGGTGACAACTTGTTCACGCTTCATCCTGTAAATGTAAACACTCACATTCTGTGAGCAATCCCGAGAGAAATCAACGCCAATCCACGACAGAGTCCGGCGATCAGATCCAGGCATCGACTTTGAGATGGTGTGTCGATACGTAAAACTAAAATATTGCTGAATGCCCGGCTGTCGCATGGAGAAGTCTTTTTGATTTCTCTAAATGGGGGCCGCCCTCGTGTCAAGATACAGCGTCCCTAGTCTCTAGACATTGAGAGTTGAAGACTTCTCGATGTCTTGGCTTGATTGCCATCCTTGATGTTTCAGTATGTTAGATAGATCAGCTATAAAAACACTACCTAACCATGTTATCGGCCCTGCCAGCATGCTGAGTAACATCAAATGTAGTCCTGGCACGGTGGGCTGTAGATTTTGCCGTGGCTGGACAGTGGACTTGGCACTGACAGTACATCCGGATGTTGATGAAATAAATGCATCATGACCCAAAGAGGAACAGAATACAAACCGACCTCCGACCTCAAGTCCAGACATCGCACTACTTCATCCCGCCAGGGAGGCGACATCACTGGAGTTTGGGACAACTAAAACGGCCTTTGTGTTGTGTTCTATAGTATTACCCAGTCTGGGAAGGATATCAGGAATGCTAGAGATTATAAAACGACTGAGGTAAGGTTAGGTAAATGTCGAAGCCACAAAGTCACGGAAGTGCATACCACGGTGGTGTTTTGCCTGAGCTCGGCACATGCCGTCGTGCCAAAACAGGCAAGTCACCGCGTTTTGTGGGGTCAAATTTGCCATCCAAGTAGATGAGTCCAGCCGGGCATTTAGCGCCGTATTACAGTGTGATTACCCCAACACACCGAACACTCAGTAGATCCGCCCCCATATCTTTGGGCCAAAAATCCAAATTTATCCAATGCTCTAGATACACTGTCTAATTCCCTCGTCAAGTATTTTAGCTCCCTGACATCTAATTACGTTCGAAAGATAGCTACGCTCGAGTACCAAATATACTCGTCCACGTTTGCCCCAGTCCGCACACAGCTCATGATCACAGAGCAAATACATGCTCCGACCTACACCTAGGCGGCACTTACGCATTTTGAATACATTAGACTACTAATCACCACTTTATATCAATTGGACAACTCAGGCCACAGCGACATACAGCGGTATACACACAAAGCAGGTAAACATATAATTATTGCTCACATATATATAGTAGTTCAATCCAAATTAAATACGACCTCAACACGTTGCGTCATGCGGTGCGGCTGCAGCCTGTCGTCAGGGAACGGCCACCGAGCCATGCTGCAGCTGCTAGTGCAGGAACCTCCCATACATCCTCGGGGTGAGCGTCTCGTCAACTGACGCCGCGGGCATCGGGAGGAACAACACCATTCAGCGAAACACGTGCAGAAGCAAAATGGCAGCCAACACACCTGAGCAGAAATGCGCCTCAGAACCAGCCCATCAGGAAGAAGCACTCAGGTGCATACCGCAGGATCCCCAGGGCTGCAGACACTAGCAAGATGCACGTCGGGCAAACCATCCCATCCCGTCGGCCCCACGCACCTCTGCGAAGAACATGTCCCCCAGCTCGACGCCGCAGCACGTCCATGCCGTCCCAAAGCTGAACAAGAATATCACCAGATGCATGTAGTCCTCGAATATCAGGACACCCATGGTGTGGAATAGGCACACCATGTCTGTGCAGCGTCAGCGTCAGTGCAAGCGCGAGGACGCGACGGGGGTTAGGATGGGTGCATGCACAAATAAACGGACCATTGTGATTGGACTCGTTCCCATAGTTTGTCGTGCCACGCTCTGATCTCCGTCTCCTCCATGATTGCCTGAAGGTCGCACTGCTACCGAGTAGACATCAGAAAGTAAATCAAATACAAGCAAGGAAGCGCAGCGGCCATTGTAGATAGCAGAAAGTAAATCAAATTAAAGCAGCCATCAATGCAAAGGCAGGCCGCTGTTAGACTATGTGCACGCCACCAAACGCTTCCAGCCCACGCCCGCCCGCCCATCCACCCACCCTCCCCCCGATCACGACGCTAGATCGGCAGACAACGCACGAGAGCCCGGTACTAACCCAGTCTGATTTCATACAGGTACCCGCAGCGACCCGCTCGCCCACGTCCTCCCCGCCGTCGCACACCCGTCTGCCCGCCCAGCAGAGTCGCACGCTCGCACGCACGCACCCCGCCCCGCTCGCATACCCGCGCTCACCCGCCCGTGTACACCCCGAACCACGCCTGGTCGGGCTAGCATGCTCCTAGTCAGCTCCCTCTTCCCAAAAAGACTCTTTCGTACATAGACAAGGCATACTACGGGCTCTTTCGAACGTGTTTCGGGATATGACCACACACATTGCTATTCGGTTAATTCTCGAGGGTGTTAGTCCGAATTAGGACCCCCTGCCTCAGGGCTCATGTTTCGATGTTTTGTTCACGGGCACTCACCAGCTACACGTCATGTATTATCCTACATGAGCCAGCGTCTCAATGGATAAGAATGGATACAAAAAAAAAAAAAAAAAAAAAAAAAAAAAAAAAAGGCAGGCCGCACAACTTAAAGCAGACCCTGACGCGTGACATACCTTGTTGAGGTTGTTCAGTGGCTTCGGATCTGAGTAGACCTTCTCGTGGAAACGTGACACAAAGCGCAGCAGCCCCATGTATGCCACGAGGTGTACGTCGTGCGTGTGGTTGTACCTGCCCACCGGAATGCGCGTCGTCAACATTGTGTGCCACGCAGAGCGCAGCAGCAGCCTCAGCACTGGAAGAAAGCCCCGCCGCAGCACAGCGCACTTACCGGCTCCGCCGATACCATGCCTTCTGGGAGCTTGTTCGAGCTGTGGTTTCGGTACAGGTGTGTGTGGGGGTGGGCAGGCGGCGACCCCGCGAGCGGGTAGGCGTGCGCGTGCTGCGTGGGCGGGAGAGCATGTTTGAGTGGAGTGGGGTACGCGTTGGGCGCCGGCGCGGGTCCGTTCCCGTTCCTAGGCGGCGTGCGGGGCGGATAAGGGCAAGGGTGCGGTGGCGGCGGTGGTGGTAGGCGCAGGTAAGGGCGATTGCGGGGCGTGTGTACCGCTGCGGGTGAGCCTGTAGGTGCTGAGGGCGCCGGCGGCATGTGTGTGCGGGGGTGCGGGGATGTGCCGTGCGCCAGCATGGCCGTGGTCCACCACGGCATGCTGCGGATCGTTGCATCCTCCTGTGCGCCTGTCGGCTTCCCCCACTGCGTCGACGACGAGTGGTCCATGTTGTAGACAATCAGGCACAACATACCTGGTCCCAGCCGCTCCCAAGACCTAAGTCAACTCTCCCCAGTCCCATAACAGCTCGCAGATCTCAAAACAAGAAACGGGCTGCCAGCGGGTGGTTGTGGGAGTAAGTAAAAGCAAAACAAAGCTCACGTGATTACAAAATGACATTTTGTCCATGTAAGAGAAATACGTTTTTCATAGTGTGCAAAAGACAGAGTAGGAGTATAATTTGTTGAAGTCCAGCATATGACCCCCCCATATGGACTTGCATTTGCCCAAAAGCGTTGTGATGCGATGGAACGATCAATAGAGTAGCCAGCTGGAGCTGGCTAGATACCGTTGGACAGCATGCTTATGGGTTATTCTCAGGTTCGAATGCCTGGTCTAGACGCATCTGGTCGATCCCTTTCGGAAGCAGGCCGAGGCACTCGAACAATTAATAGAGTAGTTGGGTGGAGCTGGCTAGATATAGTTGGACAGCATGCTTATGGGTTTTCTCAGGTTCGAATGCGCGGTCTGGATGCATCTGGTCGATCCCTTTTGGAGGCAATCATGGCCTGAGAATAGATGGCATATGCGAACGTTTGGTAGGGTAACTATACATCCGCGTCAGCCGGCAGCTTATGGCCGGCCGCATCACCGCGCTTTAGGCCAAAAAGTCGCCTGACGATTTTTGGACCAATTTTTAAATAATAATCGAATATAATCTGAAAGTAGCAACGGGGTATCGCTGGGTTTATTCCTGGCTCATGTTTTATATAATGTCAGTGCGTCGAATTGCTAGTACTCTCGCGTAGATCGGGCATATGTATTGCATTGGCGCATCGACTTAGGCTCGTTCGTGGCAGAGTCACGTGACGACACGCGTACGTGCGCGCGTCCAACACTTGGTCACTTTGCTATGAGCTAGAGCTTAGGCTGGTCACCCTCTGGTACCTGGAAACGCGCTTCCAGCACCGATGCCTGGGCTTCGTCGCTGTCCATGCTCACTGTGTAAAGACAGTGACCTACCTTGGCAGCATAGCCGGACCTATTCTGGTCCTCGATGCGATGGGTATCGAGAAGGGCAAACAGCTCCTGGACCTGATAATAAACCAACATTCTTAGTATGTGTCTACCCTGAAAACCATCTCTAACACAAATTGCACATACGTGGGCAGCGCGATATCTTGGCGGATGTGACTGCCATGGATTTTGGGACTTAATGCGTGTGGTTCGTCCTGGTCGTTCGTCCCCTGATCCCTCGCTAATTACCTCTTGCCACTCTGACTCATCGGTGGACTGATAGTCCACCCCAAACATCCAGTCGTACTCACGGCTTTGCAGTTTTGTGACAAGGTTCCGCACCTTCATCCTCCCCTTCGCTTTCTGATGACACATCCAATTTAGTATTGAGAAAACCGGTGTAAGAGCAGCTCACCCTCAACTTGCGCCCAGTACGTCGTTTTGTCATCTCACATTCGTCTTGCTCAACCTGCTCTTGTACTTCGCGCGGGCATTTTTGAAAACAATGCCCAATCGGTCGATGATCGTGTCGATGGTAAGTGCGTTAACCTCAGCGTTGTTTAGACAAGCACAAGAAAAGCTCAGTCCCTTGTCCTTTATTTGTTTAGCAACGTCTTTATGCCACCTCTTTTGCTTCCCGAAGGTGAGATCGAAATTAGGTCGAAACAATTGATCGTTGGTTGGGGTTTTAGAAGACGTATCTGGAACCAGTAGCCACGCAATATCCGATCCTTAAGCTTTCCCGATCGCTCCTCAACACCCATGAGACCATAGAAAGCTGCGCGTACGAAATTCTATTACTCACAGTAAGTGAATTCCTTCTATAATATAACAATAACACTCACATTTAATGCATTATTACGCTGCTTGGGGTTATCGTGACCCTTAGCGTCATCATCTGCCTCTTCCTCAGCCATTGTACCCCCGTCAGATTCTTGACGCCCTTTTGACCTATGTGAGAGTCGCTCTTCAATGGCATTAAATCGCGCCTCGAGCTTGGTAAGATCCTCGTCTTGTGCATTTAGCGTTTCTAATATACGCTCGTTTTCATCCTCCAGCGCTCTCATGTCTCGAGTCAGCTTAGTCACTAGTTCTTCAACCTCTTCAATTTGCTGTGTCAAGCCAGGGATTATTGAATCTTCGAGTTTCCCAACGGTTTTTCCAATGGTCATAGCTGTTGTTTTGAGGTCCGTAACACTGTCTGTCAGGGCCTTAATGCCCGTTGAAGGAAGTCGGAGCGCTGACAAGGCAGTGCTATTGCTGGGAATGGCCGGTCTCACTCCTCCTGACAGAGCTAACTTCGTACGTGCCGACAAATTGGAAGGAATTGTTGAATCAGGTCGCTGCAAGCCTGCAGATGGATGTAGGCTAGGCTTAGCTTTCTTTGGAGGTGGAGTCCTTTGTCTATCATCTGTATCCTGATCTGACGCGGCTTCTTGCCTGTCCAACACAGTCCGCTTCTTGTCTGTGCTCTTCGTGGCACTCTTGCTTGCCATGAAGACGAGTGCGTGGTGAAAGCAATACGTAATGTGAGTGCTACCGAACAGGTATTCCCTTACTAATTTGGACATGACAACTCTAGCAGTCGGTGTTTGATCGCTGCATGAAAGGTGGCGCTTGAGGGGCCGCAAGTCGAGAAATGATGCCAGTGTAGCCTCAGCTATCATAGGCAAACGATTACTGGGCTATTTCTTGTTTATATAAATTTTTCTTGCAATTATTAAGGCTGCAGCCGGCTGCCTAGCCGGGCAATAGCGCCGGTGATAGATTCTTGTGTGGAGAGATCTAGCTGAAATCTTGGATGAAATATGGGTTACATGCTGTTTTTATTTGGACAGAAGGTCAAATCTCGCGACCGCATAATTTGGGGACTATTCGGATTATTTTCCGATAATCTTTGGAATTACATCCCGATATCGGCTACCCAAAATTTAGAGTGAAGCGCGGTGCATTGACTAATATTTACTTTCAAACCGATTTTCAACCGCCAAAACGCGGTGAGTAGCTGGAGCTCCGCAACGGCCTAGTGCTCGCACCTCGTTCTCCACAATGAGTGCTGTGCTCTCCCATGAGCCTAACTTTATGACCTTCTGTGTAATTTTGTGGCTAACGTCTCTGCTCGGTGTGGAACGGAGCACTCATCTTGGAGGGTCGAGGCCTCCCCTCTCCGGGTCTCGTATAGAGAGGTGTCTGTCGCACACGAAAAGAGCGTCACAGAAAGAGGCAGTGAGTGGAAAATGTTTCGATTACTTCCATCTCATCATTGGAATAGGCTCACGTGGCATCTCTCTCTGCCTTATTCCACGCTCGCCTCCGCACGACGGTAGACAAGCCATCAGCGCGTATGCCACACTGCTTTTCGACACACCAGTCACACCAGTTTTCCATCTCGTGCACTCGCCAGGGTTCGACGCCATGATAAAAGTTGGAGAGTATAATTGCGCAACTAGAAGGGGCGTTTTTGGTTATAGAAACTCACCTATCATAATCTTATGTTTTTGTCATTGCCTGCACGAGTGCAAACCCCAGTGCCCTACCTCATCTTCCCTCCTAAGCTTGGGATTGCTTTCGCCGAACCTACGCTAATACGGTTTTTTTCGATCAGGATACTCAGCATCTGGATACGGGTCTAACGTCTCTCGATGACCTGAAGTGAAGGAAACATCCCGTCAGGCGATACGGAATGCTTCTATGTGCGAAACCTTGAGGCCTAGCGAGGAACATTGTAATGACATGCATTTTGGAACGTCACGCGGTCTTCGAACGCCGCCAAGCGGGTAAACTCAGTTCCTCGAGTCATGGCTGTGTATTCAGCCACTGTTCACCCGGCTGTCTTTCCAGAACCTTATACGAAGTGAAACTACTCCAAACCACGCTTGACGCCCCACATGTCTAGATATCGCCCTACAATTTACAATCTTACTGAACCGCTCGCCCTGACAATTTGGCCAACCTCACCCTACGATATCATGAAGCATATTCTGCGAGTTAGTGTCCAATCAACTTTAAGGAGGTGTATATAACTTGGAAAATGACACATCATATGATAATGCAGGATATTCGGGCAGGGAGCGATGTCGCAATCTTTTGAGTGCAAAATCTGCCAGTGAGATTTCTGCCACGTGCTCAGAATCATGTGATATCAAGTCGTCAGGCCCCATTCTTAGGTAATTGTGTCCGGTACATCATGCTATAAATGGCGAATTTGAGTGTTCCACGATCAACATGATCGACGTGATCTATCAGCGCATCACTCTGATCCACAGAAGCTGAGAAGCTGTCGCGATGGCATGTATCTAAATATAGCAAAGAAGGCGACATCCCCCACGTGCACTATCTCTGCCGCTTTCGGTAGGATCGACGCAGATCCCACCATTCAATTTGGCCAATTCAATAACTCCCCCATCTAAAAAATGTATTAGTCTACCTTCGCTCGCATATGATCCGTAGGGAGGATAACCGAGCAACAGGTGAATATGTTTCATCATAGTCAATTCCAAACTTCTGTGTGAAGCCTTGGGCGACCATTCTCAATTTAGGTTTTATTGGTTTCCCTTCTGGATTATGCTTCCAAAGGAAGACCCATTTATTACCGACAATATTAGCTCCAGGAGGTGGTTTGGTTCGTACCCACACTCCCTTGTCGATTAGGGCCTCGTACTCTCTGTCCATTGATTTCTTCCACATAGGATTATTCAGAGCTTCGTCTGCATTGCTAGGTTCAACTTCATTCAAATCCGGCACCTTGTTATAGTTTTGATCGTCAGCTGGAAACGCACTGATGGCACACTCATAGCTACTGATGCCATGAATCTTGGAGGATAATTCTTGGTCGAATAAATTTTCTTTATGGTCCTCAACGTCCTCGTAAGCTAGCGTGGTCATATGCGTGCCAGCTTGTCTCTGAGTCTGAGATCTTGTTACGGGACCTGTTGGGGCCGGCTGCACTTGTTGTTGACGGATCCGTTTGCTTCTCCTTATTGGTTCAGCTTCTCTAGGTCTGTCATCAACTCCCTGAATAGGTTGCAGCTCTTCAAGATGTTCCTCCGGTGCACTTTCATCAATTTCTTCGATCTTTGCCTCTTCGCTGACTAAGCGACCAGGTAGAGGCGCTGATGCTGGAATGGCTTTCTTCTCCTCTCTAGACGTAGATAGCTTGGGTTCCTCAATAGAAATGATTGGGACTTTTCCCTTCTTCATCTCTGAATCAAACACAATGTTCCGCTCGACAGAAACTTTGTGCGAGTCAGGCCAATAAACATAATGACCATGACTCTGTGCAGAAATTCCTATCCACCGAGCTCTCTTGGCACGAGCTGCCAATTTATCTCCCTGAGTGATCTTAACATAGACTTCAGTTCCCCACGCGTGAATGTCTTTGAGATTCGGTTTCTCATGGTGAATCATCTCGTAAGGCATTTTATCTGGTAGAGCTCTTGTGTGTGTCCTATTGCTAATATAATTGGCATGCTGTATCACATAGCCCCATAATATCTTAGGGAGGCTTGATTCCAACAGCATGGCACGAGTTCTCTCAGTGAGAGTTCGGTTCAGACGTTCAGCAACACCATTAGACTCTGGTGTGTCGTGTACCGTCAACTGATGCTTCGTGCCTTGTTTGGCTAGATGCTGTTCGAATTCAGAGCTCGTATACTCGCCCCCTCGATCAGAAACAAGTGCTTTGATGTGCACATTTCTCTGTCGAAGCATTAAAGCCTCATAGAGCTTGTACTTCGAGAATGCTTCTGATCTGTTTGCCATGAGATAGATCACTGATTCTCTTGAGTAGTCATCGATAAAAGAGACATGATATGACTTTTATCGATCGTGAGGTGTCTTGCAGGTCCCCAGACATCAGAATAAATTCTGTCACCAAAATTTTGATGTTCGGTCTCTGGGTTCTCGAGGAAGAGGTTTGCGTGCAATCTTGGCTTGAATGCACGCATCACAGACAATTCTATCGCCTGTGGAGCTCAGTTCAATGCCCAATATCATGCCACGATTTAATAGATGTTGTAGGGACTTCTGTGAGATGTGCCCCATTTTTTGATGAATTTCCATGGCAG
>WHVA01000898.1:0-22463 GCA_015179125.1 Gautieria morchelliformis
CCGGAACATGACATGCAGTTCCGCTCGTCCTACTCCACCCGTGCCAAAACCCGGAAGTGCATTCATTCCCACACGGAAAATATTTCCGACGGTTGTTCCGCCTGCTCCTATTAGGAACCCTAGCCCCCTCCCTCGAAGAGTGGCCCTGCCCCGATGGATGTTGACCGCATGCGCGGAAAAGGCCACGGAACCATCACCTGCTTCCAATGCCAACAACCAGGCCACTATGCCCATGAGTGCCCCCAAGCCTTTGACATCCGGCTTATGACCACAGAGGAGAAGCTTGAGCTCCTTCCAGAGTTCCTCGCACTCGCAGACATAAGCAGAGTGCCCACTGCGGAAGGAATTTCCGAAAATGCAGAACATGGTCCACCGGAAGCAGAGGATGCGTTGGATTTTGTGACGCGCAGCGGGTGAGATGTGTGCCCCTGCTGCCTGTACATAACCGGTTTGCCTGTCTTGAAGTAGAGAATGAAAAGCCCCCACACCCCTCACTTCGTACAGACCCACCGGATAAAGTCACACAAAAACCAAATCCGACACCCCATCCATCCCGCATCCGCCTTGGGAGAGACACCTCCCAAAGCGCTATGTTGTTGCTGCCACCCCTGGCCCCAAGTCACTAGTCATTAAGGTGGAGATCCAGATGACAGATATGGTGGAAGTCAAATCCAGGCCCGCCCTTGTCGATTGTGGGGCCACTGGTCAGTTTATAGACCGGGACTATGTGGAACGGAACCGACTGACCACGCGGAAGTTGCAACGTGCAATCCCGGTGTTCAATGTCGATGGAAGCCCCAATGAGGCAGGGTCCATCACAGAGATAGTAGACACAATTCTCTGCTACGATGGACACTCCGAACGTACTTCCTTTGCAGTCACCAGCCTGGGGAAGCAAGACATCATCCTCGGGTTTACCTGGCTTCAGGAGCACAACCCGGAGATCAATTGGCAGACTCGGAAGGTACTGATGAGTCGATGCCCAGCCAAGTGTCACGTGTCGGTCGGAAGTGCGGAAGGAGCGCCAGGAGCAGCGGAAGACCGAACGGCTCATACAGACATGTCGTTCTGGCCCCCATCCACTGCTTGCAGAAGAAGACTCGGAAGCGGAATTTCAACCAGATCCCACTTCCAATTCCAATTCCAATTCCGACGTCATCCGACTTGGCCCGGAAGACACTCTGGCGGAGGGGAGCGCTTGCTGTACGTGAACCTTCCACTGGAAGCGGAACACATCCGTGCCACCGGAAATATTTCACAACACCTTGCTGAAGCCTCCAAGAAGCATGATAAAGAGGAGGCGGAAATTACGGAGTACCTGCGGGAGTTCAAGGACGTCTTTGCCAAGGAGTTGTTTGATGCCCTGCCTCCGCGGAAGCTTGTCAAGATTGGTTTTTAGGCGTTAATATCGTGTATTAGTGAACACAGCGAATGCCTGAATAACTTGTGCGAATAAGTATGCCGTTCGGCGAATAGGTGAGCCAATGAATGTTCACAAGGTAAGAGGGTTGCCCGAACGGGGCTCACCCTATCTACAGTCGTAGCGAAATAGCCCGTGGCACTTGACGATGTAACGTGCAAGGTCTCACGGAAGGGCTGTCTAAGTCTTGACAATCCCTTCGCCAACAGCACAGAGAATAGTTCGAAGGCTAAGGTAACGAGGATGAAGTATGAGAACTCACCAGTGATGCCTAAGTCCTCTGCTGGTCGAAGATAGAAATCTCCAAGAGAAGGCTCAAGACGATGATCACAGCGAGGTCAAGTTTGCACAAGATGGACGACGTATGATAATTGAACTGGGGAATATACATGCGAATGTAAACTACTTATATCGAATGCTCATAAGGTATCAGCGAATAGGAAAGAGGCCGTCATGAGTCAGGGTTGGATAGGGGTGCGCAGTTGGGGCCTGCATATAAACTGCCCTGCATGGGTTCTTCGTCTACTGGGTTGATCCCACATGACCTACGGGTAGGACGTCCCGTGAGCGCACCCTGCTCATATGAGCACCAAAAGGGGGTTGGATCGAGAAGCTTATGGAGTTACTGACAAGCCATCATGCCAGGTAGGGATGTCGATCGTGATTTGATGGTGTGCCTGCTGGCGAATGGCTGTTCGGCGAAATGTGAGGAAGGGCGAACAGAGATGACATAGAGGAGGAGAGGTCGAGGTGGAGGGCGAAGCCGAGCGAACACTGGGGAGGAGTAGCGAAAGGGGAAATGGGGATAGCAAGGTGCAGGAAATACACGGGTCATGACACTCCGATTATCAGAACACCATTGGAAGAGGGTCGAGCAGAGGAGGTGATAGGCCCAGCGATGACTGCCAAGTCAGTCCAAAGACGTCGATCGTGCGTTGACGGCGTGGCTATGGTAATTGGCGCGAACAGCGAGAATCGGTTGCCGAACATGACAATGGCGATCGGAACAAACACGGAGATGGAGTGAGAAATGGCAGGACAGAGCACCTGAGTATGAGAAATAAACGCGTCATGACAAAGCTGTGGGACCATGCCATCGAGTTGGAGCCTGGGTCAAAACCCACCAACTGCAAGGTCTACGTGCTGTCACCCAAGGAGCAGGTAGAGCTCGATGCATTCCTTGCGGAAAACCTCCGTACAGGGAGGGTCCGCCCCTCCAAGTCACCCATGGTATCTCCGGTGTTCTTCATCAAGAAGAAGGATGGCTCGCTCAGACTTGTGCAGGATTACCAGGCCTTGAATGCGATCACGATCAAGAACCGGTACCCCATTCCACTCATTTCCGAACTGATCACACAACTCTGCGGGGCAAGGTACTTCACTAAGCTGGATGTCCGCTGGGGCTTCAATAATGTTCAGATCTGGGAGGGAGACGAGTGGAAGGCCGCATTCTGCACCAACCAAGGACTCTTTGAGCCACAGGTCATGTTCTTCGGCCTCACCAACAGTCCCGCCACATTCCAGACGATGATGAATGACATTTTCCATGACATGATAGCAGAAGGGGTTGTCTGCGTCTACCACGATGACATCCTCATCTTCACAAAAACAATGTCAGAACATCGGGAAGTCGTGCGGAGAGTGCTGGAACGGCTCTGGGAATACAACCTGTGTCTCAAGCCGGAAAAGTGCGAATTTGAGTGGACGTGGATAGAATATCTTGAGGTGATTGTGTCGGAAGGAAAGGTGGAAATGGACCCAGTCAAAGTTTCTGGTGTATCGAATTGGCCTGTGCCGGGGAACAAGAAAGAGGTCCAGTCCTTCATTGGGTTTGTCAATTTCTACCGGCGGTTCATCAAGGACTTCTCCTGCCACGCTCGTGCCCTCTTCAACCTCACCAAGAAGGAGGTTGGATGGCAGCGGCGAGAGCCGGAACAGGCCTCCTTTGACAAACTCAAAGAGCTGATCACTTCCGCCCCGGTCCTGATCTTTCCTGATGACTCTCGCCCTTATCAAGTCGAGGCGGATTCTTCCGACACAGCTACCGGAGCAGTCTTGTCACAACAGTCATCGGAAGATGATGGGGGATGGCATCCGATTGCCCTCTTTTTCCAAATACTCCGTTTATTCTTCATCACTGCATATTCCTAGCAGGAATCCCCACAATAACCAGGCCGGACCGTGCCGTGATGGAAGAAGATGGGCAAAACCATATCTAGCATGCCGTGGATCATTTCAGTATAGAAATTCCACTTGGCATTAATTCAGGGGAACATGACCAGGTAAAATAATCAAAAGGAAGCTCATGTTCGAAGAAGGACGTGGGAGTGGGCCTGAAGTTGAAGCCTGCAGAGACCTTAGTCCTAGCCAGTCAAGATGTAGGCCGGAAATTAAGATGTCCATGAGTACTAACTGACATGTACTGTACTATGACAATTGGCCACCGATCTCACCCACTGTTGAAGAAGCTTAATCTCGACCCTACTGAACCCTACGGTGATACGCCACCTGAGTCGAGTACGCGTGCTGCATCATCAGGAGTCACAGAGGACGCGCCATCGCCTGGGTCGTGTTCTGACGAGCGCGTTGAGTTGACAGACTACGGACTTTGGGTGCGAGTTTCAGCTTATTTTATGATTTTGCAACATTCCTAATCACGCCATGCGATAGGGGACTGCAGTATACCAACTTCCCATATCGGTCAAGGAGCATACACCCGTGGCACACAGAGACAACCCCCTCAACCCTCAAAATGTCGGTTCATGCCTACCCGGCTGTCTACCAGCTGTCCCAGCTCACATCTGACCCTTCACGCGTGGCTCCAGGACCATCGGGCAAACCCAAGGGAATCAATTGACCCCAGGTGGAAGCGGTGGCGGATACACTGAGTGGGTTTGGCCGCATGGACATCCACGAGCCATCCAAAAAGATGAAGAAGTCCAGGAAAAAGTTTAATTCGGTAAGATCTCAGAATGGTTCCTCGCTTCACGCTGACATGTCCTGCAGGAGTATGTACCTTTGCTTGAGTTCGCGTTCGAAAACAATCGCTTAGGAACTTGGGTTCCCCAAGGAAACTAAGCGTGGTAGAGGCTTATGTTATTGGTGCCACGACCCATGAGTAAGTTCAGCCTCGTAATGTACTATTTCTTGTGCACGGTTGAATTGCGTCTTATGCGTGTGCAGCTTTGCGTTTCATCCATCTTTAGTACCAAGTGCAAAGCCCATAGAAACATCTCATGGAAACGTATCTCAACATCCGCCCGTGCACACAGGGCAGTTCATCCATGTGGAAGACCCCAAAGGCTTATCCGGGAGATGCTGGTTATATCGCCACCTCTGCCTCTGCCTCTGGTAGCATCGCCTATGCAAAGGAAAAATTGAAGGGATGGCCCATCAACGAGTCCTAAGAAGCATATGCCCTTCTGACTTCTGGAATTTTGACTACGCATCAACTACGTAACTCTTTGTTGTGTAAATAAGTAGTACAAATTATTACAGCCATTTGCCCAGCGTATTTCCAGAGCAAGGGGTCTGCCAGTATCGGCCCTTGCTCTAGTATGTATGAAGTTGGATAATTGGATGGACATGATGTCTCTAGCATACTTGGATGGAACGTTGCTCACTGCAGATTTAGTTCACAGAAATTTGCCATCATGGCACATTTTCTCGGTACTCGCTCAAGCCTGAGGTGTGCCATTACACTACATCACATCACACAGTGCACGCCACTGAGTACTGCGGAAATGAAGGCAAACACAGTGCAATATATGTCAGGTGATAGAGATGTACAAGGAAGAATACCGAGAGTGAAAAAGGAGGAACCAACAAGATATTACTCACCTTGCTCATGCCAAAGATAAGAAAAGCAATGAGAGGGGCTGTGAGAGTTGGAGTTCGTGAGTAATAGTAGGGTCACTATAGCATGATGGCGGCCAAAACGCACTTCCGGCTTGCAGCATGTTGACCCACACAGGGATGAAAGAAAGTCCAATTCCTTTAGGACCACTAAGGCTGAGCATTTTCCATGCGCTAAGCATAGTTGCCACATAGGCTCTTTCACAGTGGCAAGTTCGTATGTAGCCGTGCGGATACCCATGAAAATGATCAGACACAGGACGCAAAAGCCTGCATATGGGGGAAGCGAACATACATGGAGACTACAACACGATATATGCAAAAAAAGATGGCACACAAGATCACAGAGAGTGAGATTTGAAGTCCCTTTTCTCCAGTCCGTCGCAAAAACCGCCAATGATGGTACAGAATGGGGATTATACATGCTTTGAGAATGATCAGTGAAGCTTCGCAAAGAGAATCCACTTACCATCAAGTATCAGAGTAACCATCAACTGACAGAGAATCCTGGGGAGGCGGTCACCTGTCTCGCTTACATAGTGTACATGATACAAAGTGCTCACAAAACTATGGTCAGAAAAAGCATTGCCATATAAGAACTGAGATGTTACTGGAGTAGCGCTGAGACCCGGCAACAAGAACAACAGCAGAGACACATAAGGCGCCGATAGAAGCTGTTGTGGTGAAGAAAGGTCTAATAAATACCAGTCACAGGTGATGGCGAAGGAGAAGCACCGCAATTCTCGTCTGTTGAATTTGTCCAGGTTTACGAGGTCCATAGATGGCAGCTCTGAGACAATATCCATGTGAAGCAGAAGCTAATAAATGTAACATTCCATCTCATTTTTTTGGGAAAGATAGAGAAAATGAGGAGGATGGGAAGTCCAATGTGGCCGCTGATTATCTGTAGCACAAGGTATATGGCCTGCTATTGTCTCAGCTCTGCAAAATATCCAAACTAAGCAGACAAAGAGGGCAGTTAGTGAGATCAATGAGTTTCACATACCTTGATCTTGGTGATTAAGGCTGTCCAGGAGAGCCAAGGCATTCGGTGTGAGCAAGAGGTGCACATTGTCAGCACTGTGTCCATCAAAATGGCACACGGCTATTCGGGCTAGTACAGCTACAAGTGAGATGCTCATACAGGTTTAATTGCAATACAAATATTTTCAGACTAGACTATCCATTAGGTTGTGTAGAGAAACTGAAGTACTCTAGTAGCGGAACTTGAAAAGTTGAAAATCGCGTTTTTCAGCCTGGTGCTTTAGGTACACGATAGGTAGAGTAGGGATTATGGTGTGTACCTTTCCTGATCCACGTGGCCTTCCTCGACCTCATTTTGCAGGTGGGGGTGCAAGATCGGTAGGGGATGGTGGAGGTGACACCTCTGCAGGAGCGGTGTCATCATCATCAGGTATAGTGTTGGGTATAGCTTTGGGTAATCGGAGAGTGACCTTTGTAGCAGCAGTCGGGGCTATATCGACATCGACATCCTCATTCATGGTGGCAATGTCGTGGCAGTCAAAGAAAGGATGAGTCACGTGCATGATTGTCAGGCACGTGTTGATTAGTAAGGAGGGGCCGTCTTCATCCCCAAGCATAGACTGATGGTTCCTAATTACCTATTGACCAGAAAATAGTGTATAACTGTACATATATATTATAAAAGTATTATATAAAAAAAATAGACAAAGAGGAGGTGATTGGCTACTTCTAGAAGGCATATTAGCTGGAAGACCTACTAGTAATCCCCCCTGAGGGACAGGGGCATTCAGCTGCATAGGAAATGACAGGATGTCATGTATGTATCTCACACTTACAACATATCAAAGGAGGGGGAATCCCTGTGCCCTCCCTGGATGTAAAGGAGTAAACTTAGAGCCTTGTGGGTATCACAAGAGCAGCAGAGATCGACCAAGCTGTGGGATTCTGATGCTACGTAGTGACAGTTTACAAGGTAAGTTAAGCTGGGGAACTGCCGGGCAGTTCCCACGCACTACTATACAGCAGGGTCTTGTGGACCCCCCCCCCCTGGGAATCTACTTCCTTACACCCTCCCCTTCTAGAATGAACCCACCGGGTGAGCCAAAAGAAGCACCCCTTTGACCTTGAGAAAGGGATGGGTGTATGGATCAGGCTATTCCGATGTACATCAGAATACCAGCGGATCTGATATCTCAGATCTGACATGAACAGCATGATGCCATGCTATGGCATCATGGCAGATGTGTTGGCACAGTGCCAACACACCTGTTCTGGTGTTCAGCATTCTGAACACCAGTGGTTGTGCCGGCTTCGCTGGCACTCCCAGGTTGTAGTGGGTGGTTGGTTGGTTTGGGGGCATGTTTCTCCCCCCTCTGAACCAAAACCCACGGTTGAGAACAACTTGAATGCTCTCAAACCCACAGACAGGTGATGTCTGTGGGGAACTGAACAGCCAATGATCTAGGCATCATTGGTGCCTAACTGCGAAGGATAGCAGTTATGCAGCCATAGGACCCGGCAGGGCCCTATGCAAGGAATAACCAAGTGGTCAATAATTGACCGCTTTGTGACACGATGTCACCCGTAGGACTCGGAGGAGCCCTACGCAATGAAATTACCGAAGCGGTCAATACTTGACTGCTTCATGGCCGAACGGGCCAGCGGCTGCATACAGCCGCTGGGCATTGTGTCCATGGACCTGGACACAATGGATGTGCATTTGTGTGCACGCCAAGCATGTGATGCAGGCAGAGGCACAGCTTTCTGACGATCTGTTGGATCATCTTGTGGCTGTCCATGGGGGCAGCCGGTTGCTCTTGGGGTTCATTTCTGAACCTCACATCCTGTTCGACCGGGACGGCTGGCAGCGGCATTCACTGCCTGTCCAGTTCCTTTCGTCGCGGGTCTTCCGCGTCGTGGCCACGTTCGCTAGCTGCGGACTGTCGCGCACTTTGACGTGGCGCTTCGCGTTCCCCGCATGGGCAGAGGGCCGTCTGGACGTTCTCCAGCGTGGCCACATCTCGCAGCCTGACAGGGCTGTCCACGAGTCCAGGTTCCTGCAGGTGACTCGCAGTTCAACCTGTGATTTTAACCTGCAGATCCAAATCCCACAAGTCCAGGTGACCTGGCGCCTAAAAACCTGCCAAGTCCAGGTTTGGCCTTTGGAATTCCGCAGGTGACTCGCAGACCTGCAAGCCTTAAATGCCAAGAATTCATGTCATTTACATGTCATTCAACTACTATTACTTCATTCTGCACAACAGCCTTCTTGACATGCTTACTCTTATCATGCAGCAACTCTACAACACATTCCTCAGGAACAAGTCCTTCATATGACAGCCATGTGCTGAGTATGGTCCCAGCACGTGTCGACTCTTCCTTCAGAGAGTGACACATCCATGATACAGTCAGTTGGCCCTGACTGAATGCACATTTGACATCTGTGGATGTTGCTAGAGGAGCATGGTCAAAATAGGATGTAAGGATGTGTGAAATAGCTCACCCCCATCCCCATGGGAGGAGACGCGTCATGCACTCGCACGGGGTGAGTCAGCTCGGAATAATCTGGCAAGTCACTGCAAGTCACCCGCAGGTTTAACCTGTGGGTCCAAGTCAACCTGCAGAAAAACTCAGGTCAAGTCCAGGTTCCACTTCTGCAAGCTGGAAAACCTGTGAGTCCAAGTCCAGGTAACCTGCAGGTTGACTCGTGGACAGCCCTGCAGCCTGATCTCCTCGGCTTGGTGGAGTTCCTTGCCGATCTTCATTATGGCTGGGGGCTTGCTGCGTTGCCCAGGGGCCACCCTGAATGGCAGTGGCTCTGCAGGGGGCTGGCAATGTGGCGGTTGCAACATATGCTGCAACCGGGAGCTTCTGGGGACCTTTGGTGGGTCCCCAGATGCGGATGCACGCCCCTTGGGGCATGCCGCACACTCCCTCCTTGACAGGAGAGAGCATGGCAGCCGGGACCGCCTCTGGGCCCACGCGTGAACGCGGACGCAGCGGTGGGCCGACACTGGCACATTGCAGGGAGCCCCAGCAGCGTGGGTGTCTGCTGGGGACCCAGTGCGCCGCGTGGCACCCGCTGCTGACGGGGGCGGCCCTGCATGCGGCCGCGAGCGAGGGCGGGTGGAGCAGCGCTGCGTGCACAGCTTTCGCGGTCAGTGGGTGCACGTCCTTTGGGAGGTGCAGCACCGTTCCCGCTCGCTGGGAGCGAGCAGGGCGGCCAGGATGGGTCCTGGGGCACGCGGGTGTCGTTGCGTGCCGGGCGCAGCGTGCGCAACCTCTGGCCAGCTCTGGGGACCTCTGGATGGTCCCCAGAGGTGGATGCACGCTCTAAGGAGCGTGCACCACCGGCCCCACTGGCTGGGACCGAGCAGGGCGGCCGGGGTGGCAGCTGGGGTGCACGGATGATGCTGCGTGCTGACGGCAGCTTACACGGGTTCCCAGTGATCCTGGGGTGCTCCTGGGCATTCCACAAGGTGGATGCACACACCAGGTGGTGTGTGCCATCGTCCGCAGCCGTCTGGGGCAGCCTGGAGCGTGGATGCACGATGGGGACGGTGGAGGCGGCCTCGACGGGCGTGTCACATCGCCCATCACGCCCAGTGTGGCCGGCCTGTCCCTGGGGAGCCTGGGGATGTCGTGGGGCGTGGATGCGCCATGGGGGAACCTCGTTGCAGCCAGGCCATGGCGTTAGGCTGACCGGCTGTGCGACCGGTCGTTTTTGCACGACCGGTTCCACGCCTTCCTTCAGCGAAGGCGTGTCCCCATTCAGTTTGACTCGCGTGGGGCTGGTGCGAGCGTGCTCCACGGCGGTGTGGCCAGGTCGTCGTCGTTGGGTGAGTTGTGCGGTAGGTTGCGTAAGTCACGGCACAACTCAGCCATCCTGTCCTCCAACACTCTGAACCTACAGAGCTGTTGCTGGCTCTCCTCACGGTCTGTCGTGAGGCGTTCCTGCGATGATGACATCGCAGCAACAGTTTTCGACGGTGAAGCCGTCAGAGTAGCGGTCTTTTTCAAGACGCTGCCGAAAACACAGTCCAGCTGTTTGCTGGGCAAACAGCCAATGGGATCTCAAAAAAGTGTAAAGGAGTAAACTTAGAGCCTTGTGGGTATCACAAGAGCAGCAGAGATCGACCAAGCTGTGGGATTCTGATGCTACGTAGTGACGGTTTACAAGGTAAGTTAAGCTGGGGAACTGCCGGGCAGTTCCCACGCACTACTATACAGCGGGGTCTTGTGGACCCCCCCCCTGGGAATCTACTTCCTTACACTGGATCTGTCAGGGGACACCCTGTTTTCCATTTCCGGTTCCGACACCACACCCAGTTCCGACTCTATTTCCGACTCCGCTTCTGGTTCCGATTCCATCTCCGCCTCCGCTTTCAGAAATGATTCCGCTTCTCGGAGAACTTCCACCAGTTCTGTTCGCCTTGCCAGTTCCACTCCAATTTCCGACTTCCGCTCTCGGAACAGTGTTGGAAATCAAACGGCTCGCGTAATAGGTGGCATCAAGGGTCGATCAAGGGTCAGGGTGGTCAGGGAGATGCAGGGTTGATGGCGGGTGCCAAGTGTTGTCCCTGGCTGCGCAACGTAGTATAATACGGGCTCGCTGACATTGGGGGTCCTTAGACTTTTCTCTTTGGATTTCCCCTTGTCAGGTGAGAATCCCCTCTCTTGTATACTCTGTTCATTTATACATACTTTGGATTTCCCCTTGTCAGTTGTGTGGTAGTGTGATCTCCACAACCAGCCAGAGTTTCCCTTACAGCAGAAAAGTCTCTCCCCTAGAGGACCGGCGGTCGTACTGCGCGTTGCATTCGCCATAGGTGCGTTCGGAATCGGAGACAGTGACTCGGAGATCGCAACCTCTTCCGCACACACAGGGTACGACAGCCCCTCTTCTTACGTTGAGCTCCCAACCCCGGAAATCCCGTCCCATATTTCTCCTTCCGACATGGATCCGGACGATCGTCTTCGGAATATGGAGGAGGAACTGACGCGGAACCGGATGAAGACCGACGCGATTGAAACAGCCTTACAAGCGATTTTGGTTAAGTTAGATATTCCACAAAGTGGTGGAAATGAAATGCTGGACGATCCGGATTTCGGAAAAGCGGAAGTAGCGGAAGAGAGGGTCTCCGCGAAGTTAGCAAAGGTCAAACCTGCAACTCCGGCAGACTTTGACAGAGATCGGGAGAAGGGACGTGCATTCTTCAACACATGCAGCATCTACTTCGCAATTGTCAGAGACCTCTTTCCAAACGACCAGGCTTGGATTCACTGGGCATTGTCCTTTTTCAAGTCGGAACGCGCAGCCCGTTTTGCAAACAAGGTGATCCGACATGAAGCAAAGGGCAAGGGGAACTACTTCCGGGACTGGGACGCCTTCGAGAAACATTTTCCGACCAGTTCTGCCCAAAAAACGAGCAGCTCACAGCCCTTACGAAGCTCGAGGGGACCAGCTGGTACCAGGCCAAGGATCCGGTCGATGACTACATCGATCGCTTCCAGGAGCTCATCGACCTTGCAGAGTATGACAACGACAAAACGATCGTCATCAAATTCCAACTTGGACTTGATCCGACACTCCAGAACCAAGTTGCGCTGCTTGGGGATGGAGCTCCAGATTTTGATGACCCGGAAGGGTGGTACCAAGCTGCGTGGAGGGTGTCCCGAAACAGGGAAGCAAACGAGGCCTTTGTGGAGACAAACCGGAACATGACACGCAGTTCCGCTCGTCCTACTCCACCCGTGCCAAAACCCGGAAGTGCATTCATTCCCACACGGAAAATATTTCCGACGGTTGTTCCGCCTGCTCCTATTAGGAACCCTAGCCCCCCTCCCTCGAAGAGTGGCCCTGCCCCGATGGATGTTGACCGCATGCGCGGAAAAGGCCACGGAACCATCCCCTGCTTCGAATGCCGACAACCAGGCCACTATGCCCGTGAGTGCCCCCAAGCCTTTGACATCCGGCTTATGACCACAGAGGAGAAACTTGAGCTCCTTCCAGAGTTCCTCGCACTCGCAGACATAAGCGGAGTGCCCACTGCGGAAGGAATTTCCGAAAATGCAGAACATGGTCCACTGGATGCAGAGGATGCGTCGGATTTTGTGACGCGCAGCGGGTGAGATGTGTGCCCCTGCTGCCTGTACATAACCGGTTTGCCTGTCTTGAAGTAGAGAATGAAAAGCCCCCACACCCCTCACTTCATACAGACCCACCGGATAAAGTCACACAAAAACCAAATCCAACACCCCATCCATCCCGCATCCGCCCTTGGGAGAGACACCTCCCAAGCGCTATGTTGTTGCTGCCACCCCTGGCCCCAAGTCACTAGTCATTAAGGTGGAGATCCAGATGACAGATACGGCGGAAGTCAAATCCGGACCCGCCCTTGTCGATTGCAGGGCCACTGGTCAGTTTATAGACCGGGACTATGTGGAACGGAACCGACTCACCACACGGAAGTTGCAACGTGCAATCCCGGTGTTCAATGTGGATGGAAGCCCCAATGAGGCAGGGTCCATCATGGAGATAGTAACACAATTCTCCACTACGATGGGCACTCAGAACGCACTTCCTTTGCAGTCACCAGCCTGGGGAAGCAAGACATCATCCTCGGGTTTACCTGGCTTCAGGAGCACAACCCGGAGATCAATTGGCAGACTCGGAAGGTACTGATGAGTCGATGCCCAGCCAAGTGTCACATGTGCCGGTCGGAAGTGCAGAAGGAACGCCAGGAGCAGCGGAAGACTGAACGGCTCATACAGACATGTCGTTCTGGCCCCCATCCACTGCTTGCAGAAGAAGACTCGGAAGTGGAATTTCAACCGGATCCCACTTCCAATTCCAATTCCAATTCCGACGTCATCCGACTTGGCCCGGAAGACACTCTGGCAGAAGGGGAGCGCTTGCTGTACATAAACCTTCCGCCGGAAGCAGAACACATCCGTGCCACCAGAAATATTTCGCAATGCCTTGCTGAAGCCTCCAAGAGGCATGATAGAGTGGAGGCGGAAATTCCGGAGTACCTGCGGGAGTTCGAGGACGTCTTTTCCAGGGAGTCGTTTGATGCCCTGCCTCCACGGAAGCTGTGGGACCACGCCATCGAGTTGGAGCCTGGGTCAAATCCCACCAACTGCAAAGTCTACCCGCTGTCACCCAAGGAGCAGGTAGAGCTCAATGCATTCCTTGCGGAAAACCTCCGTACAGGGAGGATCCGCCCCTCCAAGTCACCCATGGCATCTCCAGTGTTCTTCATCAAGAAGAAGGATGGCTCGCTCAGACTTGTGCAGGATTACTGGGCCTTGAATGTGATCACGATCAAGAACCGGTACCCCATTCCACTCATTTCAGAACTGATCACACAACTCCGTGGGGCAAGGTACTTCACTAAGCTGGATGTCTGCTGGGGCTTCAATAATGTACGGATCGGGGAAGGAGACAAGTGGAAGCCGCATTCCGCACCAACCGAGGACTCTTTGAGCCACAGGTCATGTTCTTCGGCCTCACCAACAGTCCCACCACATTCCAGACGATGATGAATGACATTTTCCGTGACATGATAGCAGAAGGGGTTGTCTGCGTCTACCTCGATGACATCCTCATCTTCACAAAAACAATGTCGGAACATCGGAAGTCGTGCAGAGAGTGCTGGAACGGCTCTGGGAATACATCCTGTGTCTCAAGCCGGAAAAGTGCGAATTTGAGTGGACGTGGATAGAGTATCTTGGGGTGATTGTGTCGGAGGGAAAGGTGGAAATGGACCCAGTCAAAGTTTCCGGTGTGTCGGATTGGCCCGTGCTGCGGAACAAGAAGGAGGTCCAGTCCTTCATTGGGTTTGTCAATTTCTACCGGCGGGTTCATCAAGGACTTCTCCTGCCACGCCCATGCCCTCTTGGACCTCACCAAGAAGGAGGTTGGATGGCGGTGGGGAGAGCCGGAACAGGCCTCCTTTGACAAACTCAAAGAGCTGATCACTTCTTCCCCGGTCCTGATCTTTCCCGACGACTCTCACCCTTATCAAGTCGAGGCGGATTCTTCCGACACAGCTACCGGAGCGGTCTTGTCACAACAGTCGCCGGAAGAGGGTGAGGGGTGGCATCTGATTGCCTATTCTCTAAGAGCCTTAGTCTGGTCGAGCGGAACTATGAGATCCATGACAAGGAGATGCTGGCAATCATCTGAGCACTGGAGAAGTGGCGACACTTCCTCGAGGGTGCTCTATACCCATTTGAGATCTGGACAGACCACAAGAACCTCGAGTATTTCCGCACGTCTAAGAAGTTGAACCGACGACAAGCACGGTGGTCCCCTACACCTGTCCCGGTTCGACTTCATGCTCCACCACCGGCCCGGCCGCACCATGGGCAAGCCCGATGCCCTATCCCGCCGTGCGGATCATGGAAGCGGAAGTGGAGACAACGTGGATATGACACTGCTCCGCCCAAGTCTCTTTGCAATCCGCGCCCTAGAGGAGTGACTGCGTTGGGGCGGGAGCGGAATGCTCCAAGATATCCGGAGGCAGTACCAGAATGGAGAGAAGAGGAGTCGGTGGTGAAGGCGTGGAGGACTTCGGAAAGGGCACTCACGGTCTGTACGGGCAGCGGAATGGTCGGAACGTGATGGACTGCTCCACTTCAGAGGCAAGGTCTATGTTCCAGGTGGGGCAGACCTCCGCCGCCGCATTGTGTCCCAGCACCATGACACGCAGGTCGCTGGGCATGCTGGCAGGTGGAAGACACTGGAGTTAGTGGCTCAGAATTACTGGTGGCCTCAGATGTCCCGCTACATTGGACAGTACGTGAAGACATGTGACCTTTGTCTCCGAACCAAAGCGCAACAACATCCGCCCGTCGGAGAACTTGTTCCGCTCCCGATTCCCGAATCCCGCTGGGACATCATCAGTGTCGACTTCATCGTTGAACTTCCAGAGTCTCATGGCTACAACGCGATCATGAACGTCGTGGATTCGGTAAGCAAGGTGTCTGTTTTGGAACCCTTCAAGACTTTGGTGTCAGAGATAACACTTTGGTCTATCAGAACGTGTCGTATACGAAACTCACCTGACTCACGACGGCCTCTTTCCTATTCGCTAATACCTTGCGAGCATTTGATATAAGTAGTTTACATTCGCATGTATATTCTCCAGTTCAATTATCATACGTCATTCATCTTGTGCAAATTTGACCTCGCTGTGGCCATTGTCTTAAGCCTTCTCTTGGAGATTTCCATCTTCGACTAGCAGAGGACTTAGGCGCCACTGGTGAGTTCTCATACTTCATCTTCGTTACCTTAGCCCTCGAACCATTTTCTGTGCTGTTGGCGAAGGGCTCCGACGGAGCACCTTCGCCAGCGAAGGGATTGTTGAGACTTAGACAGCCCTTCCGTGAGACCTTGCACGTTACATCGTCAAGTGCCACGGGCTATTTCGCTACGACTGTAGATAGGGTGAGCCCTGTTCGGGCAGCCCTCTTACCTTGTGAACATTCATTGGTTCACCTATTCGCCGAATGGCATACTTATTCGCACAAGTTATTCGGGCATTCGCTGTGTTCACTAATACACGATATTAACGCCTAAAAACCAATCTTGACAGGGGCGATCGGAGCGAACATAGAGGTGGAGTGATGAAGGGGAGGACAGAGCTACTGGGCATAGGAAGTTAACGCGTCATGACAAGTGGATCCACAGGGATCCACTAACCTTAAATAATCTATCCAGCAGCGCGCATTGCCTTAAGGGCAATGTGGGTGAATAAGGTATTTACACGAATGCAGTGCCGTTAAAGCCTTCAACCTCCACTTCTCCACCAACTTCCAGCTCCCCACCACTGCTCCCCTATTTGCCTTTGCAACAGCTGATGGATTGTGGTCCCCCCTGTTGGAGTTACAAGCGTGACCCCTGCCATGTCCACAAGCACCCACATATGTGGAGCCCTTGAGATGCGAGTCGGAGTTCCATGGCTTTTCCCCAGTCTTATCACACACTAGTGAGACTGAGGTAAACCGTTCACATACTTGCTCTTCATACAAGTTATTGATCGTTCCTGTATCTAGCTGACTACTAGTACAGGTATATAGAGTGTTATCACACACTAGTGAGACTGAGGTAAACCGTTCACATACTTGCTCTTCATACAAGTTATTGATCGTTCCTGTATCTAGCTGACTACTAGTACAGGTATATAGAGTGTTATCACACACTAGTGAGACTGAGGTAAACCGTTCACATACTTGCTCTTCATACAAGTTATTGATCGTTCCTGTATCTAGCTGACTACTAGTACAGGTATATAGAGTGTTATCACACACTAGTGAGACTGAGGTAAACCGTTCACATACTTGCTCTTCATACAAGTTATTGATCGTTCCTGTATCTAGCTGACTACTAGTACAGGTATATAGAGTGTTATCACACACTAGTGAGACTGAGCTGACTACTAGCACAGCTTCCAATAGAAGTGGTTCTTACAACAATGTAACAAAGTATGGACCCAACATCATCTGAAATCTGTCAAAGGCCATGGGTTTGGCATAGGTGGCATCACCCATCTCCTGCTACTCAGTGTCGACTCATGGGCAGTCATGACCCAAGGTAGGTGGAGTTCTATTTCTTTTCTCAAGTACTGGCGAAAGTGTGAGGAAATTTTACCCCTGTTCATCGGCTTTCACCTCCAAGACCATTCCTCTATTCTTACTACTATGTCTACATTTAAAGCTCGTATCATGAACAAGTAATCCTTCGTGTCCTTCAGGTAACCCGTAGTTAGGGGGAGTCGGTCAGCTGGTTCCCGACTGTCTGTTCACTGACTGCCACTCTTGGCAGTCTTCAACCATTTTCCGGACCGTGCTCGGAGCATCTCGCTGAGCCTTAGACGGCCCATCATATCGAGGAGCCTCGTGGTCACGCTGTATTGGGCAAAAGCCCTCCAATTGTAATATTCAAATACAGTGACGGCAAGAAACTTGCAAGACACAGCCAAGAATACAAGTATGACACAAAAAACGGTATAATACAGAGATAAATGGCACAGGTAAAACACAAAGATACACGCAACGACAAACCGCAGAGATGAAACAGCAAAAAAAAAAATAGAAAAGATGAACAGCTGCGGTGATGAGCGCGCTGATCAGTGATCTCCTCATCTGGAGGAAGGCGGGGGGGGGTTTATATATCAGGGGCTGCAGGGGCTGGACTAGCGACATGCTCAATGATGTCTTCCGAGGGCAATTCTAGCGGCGACGGCATTCGGAAGATCTCCATGAATGACGACGAAGTCGACTGGTTCTCCGGAGGGACGGACGCAGGATTTTCATCCAGGAAAAGATTGGCATATTGCCAAAAGGGTCCGAGTCGGGCTGACCGCTTCCCATAAGATGTGACACGTCCAAGTCAGGATCAAGTTGGATCTCGGGTGCGGTGTACGATGCGTCGGAAGGAAAAAGCTCTGGCTCAGGGTGGGGGTCTTCGACTGTATCACCACGGGTGTCTGCACCCGTAGGATCTGGAATTGGATAGAACCAAGATGGCCAAGAACCGCTATCAACGCCAGTGATAACATCGTTACCACCAGGATTGAAACTCATCGCGACGCCCGCTTCCTCTTCCTCGACGCCCGCTTCCTCGACGCCCGCTTCCTCTTCCTCGACGCCCGCTTCCTCTTCCTCGACGTCCGCTTCCTCGGCGTCCGCTTCCTCTTCCTCGACGTCCTCTTCCTCGACGTCCGCTTCCTCGACGTCCGCTTCCTCGGCGTCCGCTTCCTCTTCCTCGACGTCCGCTTCCTCGGCGTCCGCTTCCTCTTCCTCGACGCCCGCTTCCTCTTCCTCGACGTCCGCTTCCTCGACGCCCGCTTCCTCGACGTCCGCTTCCTCGGCGTCCGCTTCCTCTTCCTCGACGTCCTCTTCCTCGACGTCCTCTTCCTCGACGTCCGCTTCCTCGACGTCCACTTCCTCGGCGTCCGCTTCCTTTTCCTCGACGTGCGCTTCCTTTTCCTCGACGTGCGCTTCCTTTTCCTCGACGTCTGCTTCCTTTTCCTCGACGTCCACTTCCTCGGTCTCTTCCACCGTAGGAGTCATCCAATCCGGATACCACCGGCTATAATGAAAGAGTAAGAATATGTCCCAAATGTGTAAGCATGAAAGGACTAACTTGGTTTCCTTATATGCGCTCTGAGCAGCCCTATGCACCGCATAATCCAATAAGCGATTCGTGTCCAGGCGCCAAGGCAGACCTAAACGTTTACGGGGGTCGCCCCGCACCGGGTTCGGCCCAAGGTATGACGACCCCGGCTTGTTGTTAAGGATAAACTTCGCATCGGGAGATAGTATCTTCGGTTGCTTATCCCTGGAGGGACTAGACGCCGCCTCTCCGTCAATGGCTTCACCATTAACCATCATCGGACATTGGATGGCTGCGTTGTCCGTGATGGCGGCGGCGTAGAATTCTGCGGTCGGTACCGCTCCTACACTTTCCTGGGGGACTGGCCATATAAGCCCATCGGTCCAGAAGTACAATAAGCCATGGGCCCAGAAGTACAATAAGCCATCGACCCAGAAGGACACATAGACCGCACCGGTAGCAGGGTCAACGTAAAAATTCGGTTCCCCTCCACCCACATTATTCACGACCATCGCGGAGTGTACATCTGTTAATATTAGCGGTTTCCATTTAGCCATGGAACAAAAACGCAAAAACGGCAACGTGCACATACCGCCCTGTCCCGTGGCGCTCGTGTCTTCGATGAATGCAGCTGTCGAAACAGACGGTCCGTCCAATTCCGAATCAGAGTCCCTATACGACCAGTTGGGCCTAAGGAACAAAAGTGAGACACCATGTGGGTGGCGTCGGTGGCGAGTCCCTCTCACCTGATGCCAGCTGCGGCGCTCGGAAGGGCTCTTCGCCCGGTAGCGCTTCTCCAGCCTGCGACGGCTGTGCGCTAACATGTTCAACGTCAACATAACCTTCCCCTTCACCGACATCCGCGGGTCCATCCTCTGCCAACGCGATTTCCGATGAAGGATATCCTGGCTGCTCGTCGTGGAGGACTCAAACCCGGCAAGTACGGGCATCTGTGTTACATCGGTATAGTTCACAGCCACGTCTACGCCCATGCTAACGGGTGCTGCGAGAGAATCATCCTCCACCTCTAAGCCCACATGAAGCGCCGGATTACCGTGCTCCAGTATGCGTCCCTGAGCCGTAGCCAAGCCGCCCCTGTTCCTCCGGAGGACGGACGGACGTGCTCGGACACGGCGGACGGAGGCAGACCCCTGATCCGTCGCTCGACACAGCGTCCTCGATCCTGCGCCTCTTCGCGCTGTGCCCCGAGTGCCCCAGCAGATCATCGTCTTCATCTTCTTCTTCAATGGGCCTCCGGCGCTTCTTGTCAGAGTCATGAGACGAAGAAGCTATTTGGACGGCATGTGCTTAATAACCTAAAGCGGAGATGATACGATCAACGTGCACATACCGCCGTGTTCTGCGGCCCGCCCTTCTTCATTCAGAGCGGCGATGGAAACAGACGCGTATTCCAAACCAGAGTTATTCCACGACGTGGACCCTAATGAAACAAAGTGAGACACCATGTGGGTGGCGTCGCGTGGCGAGTCACCCAGTCTTACCTGATGCCAGCTCCGGCGCTCGGGAGGGCTCTTCCGCCTCTCCAGTTTCCCCGGGTGCCTGCGACGGCCCAGCGATGTGGTGGTCAACATACGCTGCCCATCCATGTAGAAAACACCGCGCATCTAACTCCACAGAGTCACCCGACGTGGACCCTAATGAAAAAAAAAATTTGAGACACGAGTGGGTGGCGTAGCGTGACGAGTCACTCTCACCTGATCGCGGCTCCGGCGGCGGGAAGGCTCTTCAGCCGGTACTCTACGCGTCCTCGCGCGCTTGCGACGGGTCAGCGATAAGACGAGGAGCGTCAGCTACCGCGGCCCTCTGCAACGCGATTTCCGAATATTGCGGCTGGTCGGTGGATGATTCAGCCGGGGTCTCCGCCAACTCGACATCGTCAACATCCAGGCCAACGGGTGCTTCCACAGCATGAAGCGCCAGATCATCGTGTCCAGTGGTGGTCTGGCTGAGTCGCCAAGCCGCTCCTTCTCCTCATCGGACGGACGACCGCACTGGTCGGACACGGGGCGGGACGCAGACCCCGATCGCCGCTGGAGACAGTGTCCTCGATCTTAGCCCTCTTCGCGCTGGGCCTCGAGTGCCACACAGAATCATCGTCCTCATCTTCTTCTTCAGTCGACCTCTTGCGCTTTTTGTCATTTTTGTCAGCCTCGTCCGTCGGGTCGACGATCTCCGTGCCATCCTTATGAGACACGCTCAACGCAGAGGCCGAAGAACCTATTTGGACGGGATGTGCTTAATAACCTTGAAGCGGAGATGATACGATCAACTTACCATTGCCTTGTATGGTAGCTGTGAATATTAGAAGCGTTCCATTTAGCTATGGATGGACAAAATGGGCAAGGTGCACATACCGTCCTGGTCTGCCGGCGCCAATGCGAACAGGGGTGGCATCCCTGGTCGCAGAGAGCGACGTCGAGGGTGTGGACACTAATGAAAAAAGTCAGACATGATGTGGGTGGCGTGGCGTGCACATACCGTCCTGGTGTGTGGCGCCTTGAATGGCAACAGGGGTGGTCGCAAGCGACGTCGGCGCTGCGGACCTAATGGAAAAAGGTGAGACAGGATGTGGGTGGCGTCGCGTGGGAGTCACCCAGTCTCACCTGATTGTACCCTTGTCATACTGAGACCTACCTTTATGGTATGTCTCGTGGTATGTCTCGTTGCGTATTTCTTTTAGTCTCTACGCGGTCTCAAGTCGCGGGCGTTTTTGATCCGGCTGTTCTACGGACTCCTCGATGTCTGCATCGAGTTGTCGCTTGTTAGAGCGTGTAGTGACGCCCTGGAGTTGGTATTCAGAGGTGCTAGGTGTTGTTGTCGAAGACATTGCCGGGTGCTTTGTGGTGGGGTTGGGGAAAGGAGACGGCGTCCCGTGTCGGTGTGCGAAAATCCTTTTAGCTTATTGTAAGCGACTTCAAAGTCCGGGCAGCTCCGCACGAAACAGAGGCGACGAGCAGCATTGCGGATTGACTGTCTGTAGCCATGGGGGAGGGGGAGAGCAAAGGGCTAGGCGTGTATTCCCCCACGGGCGGTCTCTTTTATAGCCAGGAATCGGCAACCTCGATCGCGCCACTGGAGCCGATGTCCCTGGATCTGCAATGCCTATTTGGCTGCATTACTTAAAAAGCTGTCCCCGTGTCCCCTTCTGCAGTACATAAGTGAGCATTATCTATCGTGTGACTGAATGATGGACTCACGGTTCCTATCATTATTGGCAACTGGGGCACTGCTTCTCGTATTCTCACCCGTTAATCATAGAGGCGCGCCTGATTTGACACCAGAGCTTGAGTTTGGCTTTCCCCGTGGCTAAATTTACCTTATTGCACATGATGAAGGTAGGCAGGCTCGGGAGCCGCGAGTCCACTAGCCTCGGGTGCCGCGAACACCCAAGCCCACGGGCTCTTTGGGCCGGGTCCATACCATTCCAGCATTAATATGCCACGTAATGGCCCAACGGCCTCAGCGAGCTGCCAGGTCAGCGCCCACGATGGCGTAAGAACACACGCCGGAGCTGGCAGTCCTTGCGTGGCGCTCTCCATCGCCGCGGCAGCGCCTGGCGGCGAGGCCTTGGCAAGAGGAGACGGGCATCGAAATACACGAATACTCAGTGGGCACGAATACTCAGTGGGCACAACCGCCCGGTGACCACAGGCCTGGCTGTTCTTCCAGACAGACGGCGACAGGCTCACATGCTCGCTATATGCAGGTCCACTGGGCGAGGCCGCCGCCATATGCCCGTGCAGCAGCAGCATGATAGACGCATGGCATCTGGCATTCCCTTGACTCCATATCAAGGCAACAAATACAATCAAATACAATAGCAACAATTGGACATCAAACATCAGCCAGGTAAGCACTTGCAGGACGCGTAGACGAGCCCTGATGTTCCGCGTGTTTCCGCCTAATACGTGTGAGCACGTACGCAGTCTCGATTGTCCGCGGCGTTACTAAACCCTCACACTGGTGGCGTGGCGTTGACTGCACCATTCAACGCCACATCCATTGGGTACTGCTTAGCCAGGGACTCGGTCAGGCTTCTCATTACACACCCCTATCAAG
>WHVA01000899.1:0-22462 GCA_015179125.1 Gautieria morchelliformis
TGGAAAGCTACAAGCCATGTCAGTTTTGATGATCTATTCAGAGTGCCTGCTTACCTTCTTGGAGGTAATTCCCAAGCGCTTCAATGACCTCCAAATAGTAGCCAGAGACACACTGACATCATATCGCCATTGTAGTTCATCCTGTAACTTGTCCAAGTAGATCGCATATTGATCCAATAGAGTAAGCAATAGCTGAAAACAGTGAGCTCATAGCACTGCAAAAGTTGTGGTATGACTTACTGTAACCTGGCTTGTTGATAACAAAGGTGCTTGCCCAACCTTCTGAGGCTCCTTGAGCACAGTGCCTATTTCATCCCATGTTTGTAAAACACGCTGTACAACCCGGACTGGCATGTCAAGGTCAATGGCGATGTCTGTATTGGACTTCTGAAGGATGGTACTCTGATAAATGACAAGCTTTTGACCTCCTTTGTATATCGACAACGCTGAGGTGGCATGGCAAGTTGGAGAAAGGACGAGTCACGTGCATGATTGTCAGGCACGTGTTGATTAGTAAGGAGGGGTGTCTTCATCCCTAAGCATAGACTGACGGTTCCTAATTACCTATTGACCAGAAAATAGTGTATAACTGTACATATATATTATAAAAGTATTATATATAAAAAACAGACAAAGAGGAGGTGATTGGCTACTTCTAGAAGGCATATTAGCTGGAAGACCTACCAGTAATCCCCCCTGAGGGACAGGGGCATTCAGCTGCATAGGAAATGACAGGATGTCATGTATGTATCTCACACTTACAACATATCAAAGGAAGGGGAATCCCTGTGCCCTCCCTGGATCCCCAGAGCTGGTATATGTCAGGGACAGCCTGGTGGTTCCTCTTATTTCCTTTATCTTCTGTTATCTTCTGCCTTCCTCACCTGCTTGTCCTTGCCTGTTCCTCCCTTTCCTTAAATTTGAGTTCCATCCTCCCCCACCCATGTTCATGTCCGGTAGTCTGGCCTGCTCAGTAGCTGTATAGTTAGTTGCTTAGGTAAGGGGATCCTCACCCGATTCTCTTTGGATCCCCCTTACCAGTGCTCTGTATGACTTACCACGAGCAGGTAGGGTTGCCCTTACAGCAGAATCGGGTGACCAACCGAGGATCGACGGTACAGTTGTGCAATCCGAACGCAGATGATTTTCCTGCATTGCGATTCCACTTCCTACGCTGTCCTTCTTCACACACGGAAGCCCACCGACCTTTCAACTCGCACAAGTAGCGGTCCACTACAGGTGTAGGCGAAAGGCGATGTACGAGGTCTTACAAAGCGACCGCACCCCTTCCCGTGCAAACTCGTTCTTGCTTCTGCAGCGTACTAGTAACGGTCCACTGTGGGTGCAGGTGAACGCCGCCAGCAGGAGACAACGGGCGAACGTAGGGCCATGCACCGCCCTCTGATTCAATTCAAGGTGACACGTTAAACACTGCCTGACACGCAGTAGGGTGCACCGCTCCATGCGACACCGTAAACCCCCACCGACACTTACATTCCGATCTATCTACAGCCCGAGCCATTGGTGTCTACTCTACATCACCCACACCCATGACACCACACTTCTACCCGCTCTCCACACACCTTGAAACCGCATCCTCGCACCCGACCACCCTCGTGTCCCCTCTATCCGACCCCCATCCAACGACACGATGCCTCCTCCCGTTTCTCATCGTGCTTCTTTAAGTTAATTCTGTTTAATGAAGGAGGAATGAGGCAGGGCCAGTAAAGGGCAAGCACACAAGTGGTCAGATGCATGGTGAAATATCCCCAGCACGCACCCAACTGTGCCGCCGTGTGCCCACGCACTCCCCTTCTTTCGTGCACCCACCCACACACAACGCGGTGCCACGATGCCCCACCGCACTTCAACATCGTACAGCCTCAATACCATGTGTATCCATGCCAAGTGCTTCAGGAGCTCCACAGACCGGCTGGAATTGAGATCAACATGTGCGTGGCATGGCGCGTGATGCGCCCTTCGTCGCACCCGTCTCGTAGGGATTTCCGACAGGCGCCAAGTCCCTTCGACACGATGCAGGCTGCCCACGTCGCGCACTAATCACCAACCCTGCCACCGTCCATTCCGTCTCTCACTTTGCGCTCCTGGTACAGAGACCCGCGAGGCAAGCCCACGTGACACCATTCAGCGCACCAAGAGTCCGGCCAGCAAGGACCTCGGCCTGGTGCACAGCACTGCGGTAGGAGTGGAGTTAGGGCCATATGAGTGGAAGGAGGGTCAGGATGTATGAGGTGAGAACGCACCCAGGAAGGCGCAGGTATCGTGCGACCCATCACGATCCGCCGTGTCTCCACGTGTTGTGGACGCGGATCACGTCAAGTAAGAACGAATAAAGACGTGGGTCGCGTAGATACTGGAGAGACAACGTGAACTCGTAGTCTGGTATGGAAGGAGGAACTAAGGATGATCTGTCATCTGTGGGTCTCTCCGCTACTATACAGTCCCTCAAGTAGGGAATCGTCTACCCTTGATGATTCACGGGGTCGGTGTGGGTGCTCCGGCGCTAGATGTTGAGATATATGGATATCTCAGCGTCTACACTCCCCTCCAAGAAAAGCGAAATAACATAGTTGTGAGCGACTCAGAATGGAAGAAAAAGAAAAGAATATTAGAACGCGGAGTTCGGTTGTACTGCTGGCACGGGTGTGTTTTTTCGCCTGTCTATCTGTTGGATATACGGGTTTGCCACTGCTGCTGCTCTCCTGTGGAGTCTATGTCCAATTGGTTGGTATAGATCTTCTGCCTGTTCTAGTTCTGCTTCCAAAGGTTCTGACAGAAATAATGTTTCCTCAGCTTCTCCCAGTGTCTCTTGGGGTGAGAAGCTGAACGGGAGGTCGTCTTCCGCTTCGTCTGGTAGGTCGTTTAACGTTTGTAGCAGTGTGTCCTCGTGTAGCACTGATGTTACGGCGTGCGGTTCTTGGACAGGGTCCTGTGTTCTGAGGTGGAACTTTTTGAGGCGGTTCGCATGCACTTTGCCTGTCGCCTTTTGACCTGATAAGCACTCCAAATAATATGAATTTTTGCTTTTCCCCGAGATTCTGAACGGTCCGAGCCACGGAGCTGAGAGTTTATATTTGGCTTCCCGTGAAGTGTCCAGCTTCGAGTTGTGCACTAGAACGAGGTTTCCTATCTCGAAGGTTGTGGGTTTGGCTTTTTTATCGAACCATGCTTTCCTTCTCTCTTGGACTGATTGCAAATGTTCTCTGGTGACTTCGCGGTCTGCCTCTGAGAATGCAACTCTCGAACCTGCATCGAAGTCTAGGTCCATGACGTCGTCGATATCGAATGACCTGTCGATCGTTCCGAACATAACGGACTTGGGTGAGGTGTTCAAAACTGGAGTTTTCCTCTCGTTCAGTAATGAGACCGCTCTCGGCCACTTCTTCGGCCAGGATGTGGTAATACCCTCCGCTCTGTCTGGTTGTTCCGACGCGCATTCTTTCCCCAAGATCGAGAGCAGTTGCTTGTTCTCGTTTTCGATGAGGCCATTACAGTGTGGGGCGTATGCTGGGGTTACCTCGTGCTCGATGCCGAACTCTTGTAAGACTGCTGACATGTGCTGTCCTCTGAAATGGGATCCTCCGTCTGTTAGGAGGCGTTTGGGTGGTTGCCATTCGTGACAAATCGTCCTCAGTGCCGTCGCGGAGGCTAGGTTAGTCCCTGGTTTCTTAAGGATGACACCCCAGACGTAACGGGTGAAGAAGTCCACGAAGACGAGTGCTTCGGAGAAGCCTCCAACTCCTTTGGGGAGTTTAAGGTAATCTGCTGCGAGCATGTCGAAGGGGTTCAGCCTGATGATTGGTTGAAGTAAGAAATTTCGCAGGCGAGGGCCGAATTGTTGACAATTGGGGCACTCTGCTGGGACTTCTGTGCAATCTTTCCTTAGTTGGGGCCAATCGTAGTGTACGCGTAGTTCGAGGGTGAGGATGTCCCGCGCCCAGTGTCCAATATTCTTGTGTACTTATAGTGCCTTTGCGCGACCTTCAGCTCTTGAGAGCACTTCTACAGGGTGAGCCATGCCGGTTCTCAATCTCCAGAGTTTGCTGTCTCTTACGAAGTACTCGGTTGCTCGGCGCTTGATCGTCTCTCGTTCCCTCTCCGACGCGTCTTCTGGTAGAGAAAGTTCCAGGATCCAGTTGAGGGTTGCCATTGTCCCAGGGTCTTCTTTGAACCTCTTCATCGGACTCTCGTACTGGCCGTTCGGTGTTAGGAGAATACAGGGTGCTTTCTGTATTGAGTACAGATCGTTGATGACACCCTTTTCGTGCTCCCATCCTGGGTCTATGGATGCCGGTGCTCCTGGGGCTAGACCGGAGCGCGACAAGCCGTCGGCCGGATTACTCTTCCCATCCTGATGTAGGAAGTCTACGATGTTGTGAGCTAGGATCGCTTCTTTGTACCGTGCGTGGGTTGGGGGAAGGGACCTGTTCGAAAGTAAGTCCTTCACTGCTTGACAATCCGTTTTCAATATGATTTGGTGTCCCCAGACGAACTTGTGGAACTTGTCTAGCGCCCATTTCACTGCTTTTAGTTCTAGCTCGAAGGAGTGCTGTTTGCATTCCGCTAAAGAATTCCTTCGGGATGCGAATGCAATTGGGTGTAGGGTCTCCTTTGTAGTTCCGTCTGCTTCGTGGGTCGGTTGGTATTGTGCAAGGTAAGCGGCTAGTCCCTTTGCACTCGCGTCAGTTCCTATAATAAGTGGTCTGTTGTTCATGACCGTGGATAGCACTGGTGCTTGTGTTAGCAACCCCTTGAGCTGTGCGAACGCTCGGTCTTGTGTTGTGGACCATTTGCCTTCGAGTGACACGTTGACTAGGGCTTTCTTGTACGCTCCTTTCTTCCGTTTTTCCCCCGTTTCTGCTCTACTGACTTGGATCCCGCGTATCATCTCGTATAGGGGGTCTGCGACAATCGCGAAGGCCGGCATGCATGAGCGGAAATGGCTGACCGTACTGAGGAAGGCTAGTGTTTCGTGCGCTGTCACTGGTGTGGGCCATTCTAATATCGCTGTGACTTTCAATAGATCTGGGCAGATTCCGTCTGCGGAGAGTTCCACCCCAGCCCATCGGACGTGAGAGCAAAACAAAGAGAGTTTCGATGGTGCGAGCACCACGTTCTTCTCCCTGCACCGTTGGAAAACTCTCGCTAACTTCATGAATAGGTCTTCAAACGTGTTAGACCCTTGGCAGATGTCGTCCATGTAGTGTTCTAAGTCGCAGCCTATCATTCCCTCGAACGCTCTGACCATCATTTCCAGGAAGGTGCTCGGTGCTCCCGTGAGTCCAAACGGCATTCTGACATACGTATAATAACCCAAGTCTTCCACCTTGAACGCTGTTAGTCCCCAGTCGTCTTGTCTGATCAGGCACGCGTGGTATCCCATCGCTAGGTCTAGTACGTTATATAGTTTGTAGCCGCTCATCTGATGCTGTCTCCTCGTCAGGTCGCCTACTGGGAATGGTGGGGTCTGCGTGTGCTTGTTCAGTGCACCGAAATTGTTGCACAGCCGCCACTGCGTGGGAGCCGGTGGTGGTAGGGGTCAAACGAGCTCTCTGTCTGATGGTGCGTCTGGGTGTGGTACATCGACTCCTACCTTTTTGCATGCTGCATTCGCCAGGATCTTGAGCTCTTCCAGGGACCTGGCTTGGTCATGTCTCGGTTTAGGGGCCAAAACAATTGGGCTGACACAGCGGACGTCGTTGTATGGGATTCTCAGGACAATCCCTGCTTCTACCAGCTTGTGGATATGTTGGTGTAGCCATTCCCTCTGTGGGACCGTGAGTGGGCGAGATGTGTCAACTTTTGGTAGTTTGACGCCTTCCGGTATGTCGATGCGGTGTTCTATGAAGTCTATCGGCTTCACTTCGCTCAATTGTAGAGCGAATATGTCCGCGTAGGTCGCTATTAGGTCCAACACTCGTTGCTTCTGTTCTGGGAGAAGGGTTTCGCCTAGAGTCACACTGGTTTGGATCGTTTCTATACGGTTGGGGTCGAATCTGTCGTTCGTAGCTTCTGGGGGGCGCAGCTGGTTTACGAGTTTCGCCGTGTCTACTAGGCCCAGTAAATCTTCTGCTGGGTCTAGAATGCTCTCGGTACCATCGGTGGGGGCTGTTAGGGTGTCGAGGCGTGGACGCATCGGTTCTGTAGGTGGGGTAGATATCCTCTTCGCTGGTTGAGCTAACGGTATTGCTGCTAAGGCCTTGGATATGTTCGGGGCGGGCTTCTGGAACCTAATGTTACGACCGTTCATTTCCGACTTCCGACCCTTAGTTCCGCCATACATTCCGCCTCTCCAATAGTTCCGCCACACGTTCCGCCCCTCCGACATTTCCGCCATTCCGCCCCTTGTACATTTCCCTTGTTCTTTCGACTCTATTACTCGGACCCACCGGACCCACCTCGCCATCCATCAAAACCACACATCCGGTCATCCTTGTAGTTCGTTGTCAGATATGTTTTCCCGACCCCTTGTTCTTTGCCATTGTTCTACCTTACCCTGAACCCCCCTTGTAGTCCCATTGTTCCCAATTAGTTAGTTCCCACACATTGTATTCGACTTCCGCTTCCTCCGGAATTTGCTTAGTACAACACCATTACTTGTTGCTCTGCGCCTTGTATAAAAACCCCCTCATGTATGTCTGTTATTCTGCAATCAGATAATCACCTTCGATACTTGATTTCCTTCGCTCCATCTCCTGTTCTTAGCACAGCGAGTCTAGCAAGATCTCAGTCCTTCCGTCTTCCGCCTTCCGCCTCAGTTCCGACTCAAGTTCCGACCAACCTCTAGTTCAGTACTTTCCGACTTCCGACTCAGTTCCGAAATACTTAGGACGATAGTTCATCGGGGGCGCAACCTATAAGTTGAAGCCGCCGTCCTTTCTAGTTCCGACTTAGTGGAAATCTCGATACGTAACAGTATTATCTGATTGCCACCCGATAACTATCACTATGCCTCCTCGTACCACAGCTACTTCAGCTCGAGCAGGAGCTGTCGAAGCTCTCTCTTATTTTGGCAGTCTTAGATCCGCAGCACCAAGGCACGCGGAACCCTCCAGCAGCTCTCGTGCCGACGATGAGCTTTCCGATGCTTTTCCGCAACGATTCGAAGAAGTTCCCGACGCTAATCCCGACGGAAATCCCGACTACGACGGGAATTCAACGAGTAGCAGCGGCGAACAAACAGCAGCGTCATTCCGACGCCCAGCTCCACCACCACCACCTCCACCAGGACCACCTCCAGGCGGCCCACCCCGGCGGTCCCCCAGGCGGTCCTCCACCTCCAGCTCCACCTCAGATTCCCGCCAACCCAGTTCCGCCCGCGCCAGTTCCGGATCTTGCACAAGCCATCGCCATGCTAGCCGGACAACTCCAGCGCCCGGCCCAAGCACCACCACGCCCCAAGACAAAGGTCCGCGAACCAGATCAGTTCGACGGTTCCGACCCCAAGAAGCTCCAGCCATTTCTGGTTCAGCTTCAACTCAATTTCCGTGATCGTCCCGACGCCTTTCCCGACGACGAACGAAAGGTCAATTATGCCCTTTCCTATCTCCGAGGCACGGCGCTCGACTACTTCGAACCCGCCCTCATGGATCCGTTCGCTCTCGTCGACTGGGCCGACGATTACCCCAATTTCATTTCCGAACTCCGCAGCAACTTCGGACCATTTGATATGGAAGCCGATGCGGAAAATGAACTCGATAAGCTTCGTATGAAAGACACTCATAAGATAGCTAAATATATCGTCACATTCCAGCAGCTCGCTCCTCGAGTCCAATGGGGAGAAGCCGCACTCCGACGCCAGTTTTATATAGGCTTGCCATCCCGCATCAAGGATGAAATTGCCCGCGTCGGAAAACCCGCCACCCTTACCGACCTCCGCAACCTCGCTCAATCCATCGATTCACGCTACTGGGAAAGACACTCCGAGATCGCTCGCGAAACTTCCACCCAGAGCAAGAACGACAAGTCTTCCGACAAGAAGTCTGATAAAGACAAGAAGAAGACCAATTCCAGAAACACCAACTCCGGAAACAACAACAGCAACAACAGTTCCGGATCCAACTCCGGCAACCGGAACAACAACAACACCCCTCGGAACAACCAGGCCTCTGGTTCTAACACCAACGCCCGGAAGAGCACCCCGGATCTTTCCGACAAACTTGGGAAGGACGGAAAACTAACCCCTGTAGAACGCCAGCGTCGCATGGACAACAACCTTTGCCTCTTCTGCGGCAAAGGAGGTCACGTCGCTCGCGACTGCACTCGCGCTTCCGCCTCCGCTGCTAAGGCCAAGGGCCGCGCAGCAAAGACGGAAGAGAAATCCGAAGCGGTTCCCGCTGCGGATTCAAAAAAATAGTCAGCAGTCCTCCGGCCTCCGCACGAGCTGAGGGCTGTGTTGACCCCATTCGTGCGACAAACGAGGTTAAACTCAACGCATCCGCTCTTTCGTCCTCCGACTCTCTCTCTGTTCCGCTCACTTCCGACACCATTTCCGCACCCCCGTTTACAGCATTGGTCGACTCCGGTTCGACTCATTGTTTCCTCGATTCCGACTTTGTTTTGAAACATAAACTTCCGACCCGCAACATTCCGACTATTCCGCTCCGCCTTTTCGACGGGTCTTCCAACACGGGAATTTCCCAAGTTGTGGATCTGTCTATCCGTTTCGCTACTGGGGACAACCATGAAGTTACGTTTTACGTTACTCCGCTAGATGCTAGCTGTTCCGTTGTACTAGGACACAATTGGCTCACCCGATATAATCCGTCGATTAACTGGGCATTGGGTCAAATACAGTTCCGTACCCCGGATCAACTTCCGTCTATTCCGACGTCTTCTGCAAAGATGGCTCAGGCCTCTTCTGCAACTCCGCTCGTGGATTCAGTTCCGCACTCCGGTCCCGCTTTAGCACCTCCGCCCCTCGAAGCCCTCGAATTGCGCTCGTTTCCGCCACCGCTTTCCGCGTATTGCAACGGCAAGATGATACGACCGTCTTCCAGCTTCACCTCTCCGATTCGGCTTCAGTCAAGGCTCGTTCCGCCTCGACTTCCGCTCCGGTCGACATGAGCTCAGTTCCGGAAGAATATCGTGACTTCCCGGACGTGTTCAATAAGGCCAAAGCCGACAAACCTGCTGAACATCGACCTTACGACTTGAAGATAGATTTGGAAGAAGGAGCATCTCCGCCCCTTGGACCGATCTACTCTCTTTCGCAAAGTGAACTCCTAACTCTCCGAGAGTTCGTCGATGAACATCTCAACATGGGCTTTATCCGCCCTTCGCTGTCTCCGCACGGCGCTCCGGTCCTCTTCGTCAAGAAGAAGGATGGATCTCTCCGCCTCTGCGTCGATTTCCGCGGACTCAATGCCCTCACTAAAAAGGACAAATATCCGCTTCCGCGCATTTCCGACTTACTCGACACTCCCCGCAGGGCGAAGATCTACACCAAAATTGACCTCCGGCACGCTTATCACCTTGTCCGCATCCGGGAAGGTGACGAGTGGAAAACCACCTTCCGCACCCGCTACGGTGCCTTTGAGTGGACTGTCATGCCTTTTGGTCTAACCAACGCTCCCGCCGCTTTTCAGCGATTCATGAACGACGTATTTTCCGACCTCCTCGACGTATGCGTTCTAGTCTACATTGACGACATCCTCATCTATTCGACACACCGGAAAACATCGGGAACATGTCCGCGAAGTACTCCGCCGCTACGCAAACACCATCTCTACGCAAAAGCAGAGAAATGCGAATGGCATCGCGACACGGTCGAATACCTCGGCTACATCCTCTCTCCAACAGGTCTTACCATGGCAGAGGACAAGGTCAAGGCAATTCAAGAATGGCCGGAACCCCGACGTGTTAAGGATGTGCAGTCTTTCCTTGGCTTCGCCAACTTTTACCGGCGTTTCATTTATAATTTTTCCGACATTACTGTTCCGCTCACGCGTCTCACCAGGAAGGGTGCCCCATGGAATTTCACACCGGAATGCCGTTCCGCATTTGAAGCTCTCAAATCGGCCTTCACCACGGCTCCCATACTCGGTTTCTGGATTCCTGATGCCCAACTTGTACTCGAAACCGACGCTTCTGACTACGCGCTAGCCGCCATTCTTTCCATCATTTCACCCGACGACGGAGAAATTCATCCGATCGCCTTTCATTCCCGCACCTTTTCCGCCCCGGAACTCAACTACGACGTCCACGATAAGGAACTACTTGCGATTTTCGAAGCCTTCAAAATCTGGAGACATTACCTCGAAGGTCCAACTTATCCGATCGACGTTGTAACGGATCATAAGAACCTTGAGTATTTTGCAACCACTAAGATTTTGACTCGCCGTCAAGTCCGCTGGTCTGAATACCTCTCACAGTTCAACATGGTGATCCGTTTCCGCCCCGGAAAGCTCGGAGCAAAACCCGACGCGCTCACTAGACGTTGGGACGTCTACCCAAAAGAGGGAAGTAGCGACTATGCCAGCGTTAATCCGCACAATTTCCGCCCAGTATTCTCCACTGAGCAACTGGCATCGTCCCTGCGTGCCACAGCATTGCAGTTTCCGCTACTCCGCGCCTCAATTATTATGGACACCGAGTCTCTCCATTCCGACATCCGTTCCGCACTCCGTTCCGACCCCACCTCCGCAACCCACCTCGATGACCCCACCAGTCCTGGATGGTCCCTCGATTCCGACGGATTTCTCCGGTACAAGTCCCGGATTTACGTTCCGGACACCAACGATCTACGACTTCGCGTGCTCCAGCAAAGCCACGATCATCCGCTCTCAGGACACCAAGGCCAGAACAAGACCCTCGACATAATCCGACGTACCTATACTTGGCCTCTCCTCCGCACGATGGTCCAAGACTACTGCAAGTCATGCACCACCTGTATGCGAGCCAAGCCTCAACGTCACAAACCCTACGGCCTCCTGAAGCAACTTCCGATCCCGGAACAACCGTGGAATTCAATATCCATGGATTTCATTGAGAAACTTCCTAAGTCATCCGGCTATGATACCATTCTAGTGATCGTTGACCGCCTCACAAAGCAGTCCATCTTTATTCCGACCTACGACACCATAACTTCCGCCCAGCTCGCACAGCTCTTTGTGCTCCACGTCTTTTCCAAGCACGGAATACCTTCCCATGTCACTTCCGACCGTGGATCCGAATTTGTGTCCTCCTTTTTCCGCACACTCGGCAAGGCTCTCGACATGAAACTCCACTTCACCTCCGGTTATCACCCGAAGGAGACGGACAGACGGAACGTACTAATCAGACCCTTGAGCAGTATCTCCGCGTCTATTGCAACTACCAACATAGCAATTGGTCCGACCTTCTTCCACTCGCGGAATTTGCCTACAACAATGCGCCTTCCGCTACCACCGGAATTTCACCCTTTTACGCCAACAAGGGCTACCACCCGAATCTCGCCATCCACCCTGAACGCGACCTCGCCTCTGCAAGAGCCCGAGATTTCGTTGTGGAACTTGACGACCTTCACCAGCACCTCCGAGAGAACATTACAGCTGCCCAGAAGAGATACCAAACTTCCGCCGATCGGAAACGCCTTCCGCAACCGGCATTCGAGATAGGCGACAAAGCCTTTGTCAAAGCGGAAAACTTCCGCACCACTCGCCCCTCGAAGAAGCTCTCTGAGAAATACCTCGGTCCTTACGAGATCATCGCTAAGGCCGGCAGTCGTTCTTTCACCCTCAGACTTCCTGACAATATGCGCGCAGTACATCCGGTATTCCATGTCTCTATGCTTGAGCCAGCAGTTCCGAATACAATTCCGAATCGAGAACAACCTCCGCCTCCGCCAGTCGTCATCGACGGAGAACCGGAATATGAGATTTCGGAAATTCTCAACTCCAAGCTCGACAGAAGATACCGCTGCCAACTCCAGTACCTAGTCAAGTGGGCAGGCTATGAAAACACTGACGAAGAGACTTCGTGGATTTCCGCCACGGAACTTGACCACGCCTCTGACCTCGTCTCTGATTTCCACAAGTCATATCCTGACAAGCCTGGCCCCATTTCCGCGCCCTAGTCATTCCGACCTCATTTCCGACACCACCCATTGCTTACAGTTCTCAAGACATTTATCAAAAACCGATTAATTTCCGATATCCTATTTCCGACACTTCAAGAAATTATCTACAGTTTTTCGACATCTACTCCTCCCTCATGGTCTCCGCCTCGACCTCCCTTTCCGCTTCCGGATCCTTTTCCGACCCTCCTACCTCGACGATCACCAACTCCGTGTCTACCCTTCCCTCGTTTCCGCCCCGTTCTCCTCCTGCACCCGCGGTTCCATCCTTTCCCGGACCATCTCGTTCCGCCACCGTACTCGCGCTTGAACTGCTCCAGGACGCCGACATGACGTCATCTGGTTCTGGAACGACAGCAACTGCTGTTCCTGAACCACGCCATATCCGTCAGCAGTTTCCGGATCCCGCGTTGGTTTCCGGATCCCCTCAGCGACTCCGCGATGTCTAGAGCGGAGAGCCATGCTGAAGCGGTTCAGCACCGCTGCCCGACTTTCCGGTCACCGGAAATCCTTCGCCTTCTTCCGCTTGGTCCCGGTTTGACTTGGGGTTTCAGGCCCTCGGTCTCAACCCTGCGCCGTTTCCGCTCCACCTCGCGGCACACCCATCCACCACGCACGGCACTTCTTGTCCCGGCACCGTTCGCAGCCGTTCCGCGGATTTCCGACCACACGCATCCAGCCCTTGACCTCGCACGTATCGCAAGGAGCCTTCTCCTCCTCCCGTCCTGGTCTTCCTTTTCGGTCGCGGGATTTTCCGGCCCCAGCTCTCGCAACTCCAGTATCCGAGCTCAGCTTCTCTTTCCGAGCCTGCTGGAACTCGTCCGCTCCGTTTCCGTCCTCAACTACGTTCGGCATGGGAGCACTTTCTTTTTGCTTCCCTTGCCCTCTGGAGTCGCGTGCTTTCCGCTTCCGACTCCCCCTCGGAATCGGCAACTCTTCTGGCAGTTCTCTGGAGCACCGGAACCTCCCACGACATTTCCGACTCACCCGAACTTCCCTGCTTTTCCGCACGGCCTTTTCTTCCGCAGCCTTTTCGGCCGCATTCCGTTTCCGTTGTTCTTCACGGGCGCGCGACTCCTCCTCGCGACGCTTACGGTCACGCTCCTCCTTCTCCTTCCGTTCCTGCTCCGACGCTCCAGTCCTGCGCTCCTCCTCCAGCCGCTCCTCTCTTTCCGCGCGGCTTCCTCGGCCTCGCGCTTCTCGGCCAGTTCCTTCTGCGCAAGAATATCAGCAAGTGCTGCTTCATCTCGGCACTGGACATTTAGAGAAATCGACTGGGAGCTCATGATGATGGAGTAAAACAGAAGACGCGTTTGTTTCTCAGCCTATATTTCAAACTCCGACGCGTTTGTTCACAGGTCACGTGATTCCGACTTGTGGTCTCGCGGGGGCTCGACCTTAGAAGGAGATACTGTTACGACCGTTCATTTCCGACTTCCGACCCTCAGTTCCGCCATACATCCGCCTCTCCAATAGTTCCGCCACACGTTCCGCCCCCTCCGACATTTCCGACATTCCGCCCCTTGTACATTTCCCTTGTTCTTCGATCTCCTCTATTACTCGGACCCACCGGACCCACCTCGCCATCCATCAAAACCATATATCTGGTCACCCTTGTAGTTCGTTGTCAGATATGTTTTCCCGACCTGTAAGGACCCGGCCTTTGGCCGGCTACTTACCGGTAGAACCTTCTTCCGAGCCCGAGCCTTGTGATATTCATGCCCGAGTACATATGATACTTATCCGTGCCCGAGCCCGATCCCGAGCTTGAACTCATATCCGACCTTGATCCCATGCCCGTATCCCCTTAGTTACTGATTCCGCTCCATCACGCATCATTCGTATATTACCTCGCCCTGACCTCGGTCTCCTGACCTCGCCCTGACCTCCACTAATCTGTTCGCCCCTGACTTGCACCTCGTCCGTATATAACCCCCTTGTATGCATTCCTACTCCTCAGTCTGAAAATCAACTATCGTTCCCTTCGATCCCTAGCTAGTTTCTACGCCTCGCCTCTTAAGCCAGAACCTCGCCTCTTATTCGTTTACCTCCGAAGTTGGGACTCGTGCGTAGGGTCGGCGCAGCACATAAGCTGAAGCCAAGTCCCTCTCCGACTTCCCCATCCAAACCTCGCCCTGTAACCTCGGACCTTGACTCGGGTTTCGCCCCGACCTCGGTCAACCTTACGACGGATCGTATCGTAACAGTATTTTCAGACTGCTTACACCCTACGTATCCCTTTTTTCACGATGTCCATGATAACTCGTTCTCGCACCCTTCGGGGTATCTCAGAACAGCGACGTTTCTCGGAAGCCCCCGATGACTCACCCCGTCCCCGGGGATACCCCTCGCAGACCCCGCCGAGCCTAGTAACAAAGGCAAAGGTAGGGCTAACCTCGGTGACCCTTCAGGTGATCCAGGTGATGGCTCTAGAAGTTCTGACAACGATCGGGACCTCCCCAACCTTCCGCCCGAGGACCTCGGTGACCTCGAGGACAACGAGCTTATGCGTCGAGTGTTCATCAAACTCGCGAAACCTCGCGAATCCGAAGCACGAGCCAAGGTCGGAACCGGATAGTTATGACGGTACTGACCAAGCCAAGCTTCGCACTTTCTTCCTTCAATGTGTACTCAACTTCAGAGATCGCCCCACCGCGTTCAAGACTGGGGCCTCAAAGGTGCAGTATGCTATTTCTTACCTGTCCGGCTCGGCTCTGCAATATTTCGAGCCGGCGATCCTCGGCGAAGTCCAACCCGAGCCAGATTGGCTCGAGGACTGGGACAGCTTCAAGGCCGAGCTCGAGCTTAACTTCGGCCCATACGACAACGCGGCCCAAGCCGAGATTGACCTCGAGAAGATCGTTATGAAAGAGCACCACAAGGCCGCGCGATTCTTTATCGTTCGCCCGAGCTTCGACTCGGACTCAGTGGAACGACGCGGCCCTCCGACACTTTGCCTACAAGGGCTTGGCCAAACGGATCAAGGACGACTTACTTCACTTCCCTCGATTCCGCAGCCTCGCCGAGCTTAGGAACTTCGCGCTGGAATGCGATAGCCGTTACTGGGAGCGAAAGGAATACGACGCCATGATCAATGGTCGTAGCTCCCAGCCTGCACGCACCCTAATCAGTCCAGTAGCAATGCCACTAACAACCACCAGTCTTCCAGTGGTTCCAATAACAATAAGAACCGCAACAAGACTAACAACAGCGGCAAGGGTTCCAACAACAACAACTCTTCGAACAACAAGAGCCAGCCCGACATTTCGAGCAAACTCGGGAAGGATGGCAAACTGCTTCCCGAGGAGCGCCAACGTCGGGTCGACCAAGGCCTTTGTCTGCTTTGCGGCACCAAAGGTCACGTCGTCAAGGACTGCCCGAAGAACAAGTCTACCAATAGTAGCGGTTCTAAAGGTCGGGCAACGAAGACCCCTAACGAGGGGACTTCGGCCTCCATTACGGAGGTGAAAAAATAGGTAGCAACCTCGGAACCACACGATCCGAGGATTGCGGTAACCTCACCCGTGTGCTCAGACTCAGCGCCGCTTCTCATTCATTGTCCAAAGATTCCCTTAATGTAGATCTAACCTCGCCTTCGCTGCCCAACGTCGCTTTTGTTGCATTAGTTGACTGCGGGTCCTCAGACTGTTTTATTGAATCCAGATTTGTCCAGACTCCATGCCTGCTTATCCTGTCTCTCCTATACCCTTGAAACTATTTGACGGTAGTACTAACACTACCATTACCCAAGCTCTAGACCTCTGCATTTGCTTTCCGACCGGCGAACAACAATGGGTTACCTTCTACGTAACCTCGCTCGACTCAAGTTGCTCGATGGTACTTGGCCACAACTGGCTCACCCGCTACAATCCGTCGATTGACTGGGTATTGGGCAGTATTACTTTCAAGACCATCGACCTAACAACGACTCCAGCGACCCCGGCGACGTCAGCCCGCTCAGCTTCGGCTACGACTTCGACCTCGCCTACGGCATCTTCGCCCCCGCCTCCGACCTCGCTTCCGAAGTTGCAAGCACCCCTCGTTTCCCTAATCAATGCACCCGCTTTCATGCGCGCATCTAGATTGGAAGGGTCCGAAGTGTTTCAGCTCAATTTGGCTTCGCCTGAGCTCCTCGCCAGAGGGGCAACATCGGGAGGAAGCTCTTCCGAGCTTCCTGAGAACGTTAAGAAACATGTTCCGAAGTATATCACGAATTTGCAGATGTGTTCAGCAAAGCACGCGCTGACACTCTAGCTCCCCACCGACCTCACGATATCAAAATCAACCTCGAAGAAGGGACCTCGCCACCAATCGGTCCCATCTACTCTCTCTCAGCTTCCGAACTCAAAGCACTTCGCGAGTTCATCGACGAGCATTTAAACATCGGTTTCATCCGACCTTCACGCTCGCCTCATGGTGCACCGGTATTGTTCGTTCGCAAAAAAGATGGCTCACTTCGGTTGTGTGTCGACTTCCGAGGTTTGAACAAAATCTCAAAAAAAGATCGGTATCCATTGCCATTGATTGCTGACTTACTTGATGCTCCAAAGAATGCTCGCATCTATACGAAAATTGACCTTCGTCACGCTTACCACCTCGTACGGGTGGCCGAGGGTGACGAATGGAAAACCGCCTTCAGGACTCGCTATGGGTCTTTTGAATGGTTGGTTATGCCATTTGGTCTCACTAATGGCCCTGCTGCCTTCCAGAGATTCATGAACGAGAGTGTTCGCCGACCTTTTGGACGTTTGTGTGGTGGTATACTTGGATGACATTCTAATCTACTCCAGTGACCCCTCCAAACATGTTGAACATGTCAAGGAAGTCTTGCGACGACTACGACTCAACAACCTCTTCGCCAAAGAAGACAAATGCGAGTTCCATCGCGACTCGGTTGAATTCCTCGGCTACATACTCTCTCCCGAGGGCCTCACTATGGCGGATGACAAGGTAAAGGTCATTCAAGACTGGCCTGAACCTCGCAAAGTTCGCGACACCAATCCTTCCTCGGCTTCGCCAACTTCTACCGACGTTTCATTCACAACTACTCCGACATCACCATTCCTCTCACCCGACTTACCCGCAAGGGTACCCCTTGGAATTTTTCCGAGGATTGTCGACGGGCTTTCAACCTGTTGAAGAGGGCGTTCACTACCGCCCTATCCTTACTCACTGGATTCCTGACCTTCCACTGATCGTAGAGACTGATGCATCAGATTATGCCTTAGCGGCAATCTTATCACTACGAACCTCGGAAGGCGAACTTCATCCCGTCGCTTTCCACTCCCGCACATTCACCTCTACCGAGCTCAACTACGATGTTCACGACAAGGAGCTCCTCGCCATTTTTGAAGCCTTTCAACGCTGGCGACACTACCTAGAGGGCTCAGGCGAACCAGTCGACGTTATCACCGATCACAAGAACCTCGAATACTTTTCAACTACGAAGCTCTTGACCCGTCGACAAGCTCGGTGGTCGGAATACCTTTCCCAGTTCAACCTCGCCATACGCTTCCGACCTGGTCGCCTCGGAACGAAGCCTGACTCTCTCACTAGACGATGGGACGTCTACCTTAAAGAGGGGAATAGCGACTATGCCACCATAAACCCGCAGAACCTACGGCCAGTGTTTACTCAGCACCAGCTGGCATCGTCCCTTAGAGCTACTAACCTCGCTCCCATCGTACTCCGAGCCGCTTCACTGCTTGATACCGAGCAGATCCGAGCTGACATACTAGCAAACCTCCCCTCGGACCCCATAGCCAAGTCGCACCTCGGCTTGGTTAATGACCCGAGGTGGACCACAGACCCCGAGGGTTTCTCAACTTGACAACCGAACCTATGTTCCAGCGGCCCAAGACCTTCGACTTCGCATCCTGCAATACAAGCACGATCACATTCTCTCGGGACACTTCGGGGTCAACAAGACCTTGGAGCTGATCCGACGAGACTATACTTGGCCAGGGATTAGATCCTTTGTCAAGGAGTATTGCAAGACGTGTACCACTTGTATGCGAAGCAAGCCGCAACGTCACAAACCCTATGGTCTCCTCAAACAACTTCCTGTTCCCGAGAAACCTTGGAATTCCATCTCTATGGATTTCATTGAGCAACTCCCCCTTCATCCGAGTTCACCTCCATCCTAGTGATTGTTGACCGCTTCACTAAGCAGGTTATCTTCATTCCAACCACAGACAAGATAACCTCGCAAGAGCTCGCTCACCTCTTCGTTCTTCATGTCTTTTCAAAGCATGGAGTCCCTCGCACGTCACCTCGGACAGGGGTTCCGAGTTGTCTGCATTCTGGCGTTCCCTAGGGAAAGCTTGGACATGCGGTTGCATTTCACCTCGGGATATCATCCCGAGGGTGACGGTCAGACCGAGCGTGCTAACCAAACTTTGGAACAGTACCTCAGGATCTATTGCAACTATCAGCAGTCCAATTGGGCTTCGCTCCTTCCCCTAGCCGAGTTCGCCTACAACAACGCGCCTAGCGCAACCACCGGCATCTCCCCATTCTTTGCCAATAAAGGCTACCATCCGAACCTCGCAGTTCACCCCGAGCGCGACCTCGCCTCGGCACGAGCCCGAGACTTCGTGGTTGACCTGGACGAGCTTCACCAAGAACTTCGCCGCGCCATCCTCGAGGCTCAGAAAACTTACCAAGCCTCGGCCGATGTTCGTCGCAAGCCCGCTCCTGATTTCCAAGTAGGATCCCTCGCCTTTGTAAGGCACAGTACTTTCGAACAACTCGGCCTACCAAGAAGCTCGCCGAGAAGTTCTTGGGTCCTTTTGAGATCATTTCCCGAGCGGGTACTCACTCCTTCACCCTTCGACTTCCAGAACACATGCATTCAGTCCATCCGGTCTTCCACGTATCTATGCTCGAACCAGCCTCGCCCAACACCATACCAAACCGAGTTCAGCCGCCTCCGCCCCCAGTCGTTATCGACGGCGAACCCGAGTTCGAGGTTTCCGAAATCCTCGACTCGAAGATCGATAATAGACGCAAGAGCTGCAAATTACTCTACCTTGTTAGGTGGACTGGTTACGAAGGTACCGACGAAGAAACCTCGTGGATCCTCGCTTCCGAGCTTGATCATGCCTCGGAGCTGGTCACTGATTTCCACGATCTTACCCGGGCAAGCCGGCCCTTGACTGCTCTATGATCGTTTTCCCTGTTAATCCCCATGACCCCGTAGTTAGATGCAAAAACCCTTCAAAACAAAATCGATAAAATCCAAGAAAAGTCTATTATTCCATTTACTAGTTATTCCACCATCCTCATATCCTCTCCCTCGCTCTCCTCGTCCCCTCGCCTGACTCCTCCTCATTACTGCTACTACTTCGCTCCACCAGACCCCCATGTCCCCCATAATCCGCCAAGTCCTCGCCCCCTGCATCCGCTTCAAATAATTCCGCCTCCTCCTTATCCTCATGAACTCCACATCCGCCCTGTTCATCCTGTCATTCGCAGCCCTAAACTCCCCTAGCAACTCGCACACCCTCTCCCAACCTCGCCAACCTTCTGTCCCACATCCCTCACCGCCGCTATCAACTCCCTCATCTCCGCACTTCGCTCCGACCTTTTCGTCTTCTTGTCCTTCTTCGCCCTCCGACCTCCACCTCGGTTTCCTCCACTCAGTTCCTTCCCTCACTCTGCCTCCTCCGTCTGTTCCTTCCCTTCCCTCGCTCCCTCGCTTCCATCTCTCCACCCTCGTCTCGAGGTTCCCTCGACCCAATCGCTCGAGTCGTGTCATCTCAACCTCGTCCGAACCTTGGCCCTTTCCTCGGCCTCGGTCCATCCTCGGCCTCCTCGCTCCTCGCTCGCTTCTTGCTCGCGTACCCGCCTGACCTTGCCTGGGGTTGCCCTTGCTGCGGCGACCTTGGGCGATGCTACAGCCCAAGGAACGGGTCCTGCACCACACGCAGGCACCCTGGTCGGCGAGGCCGAAGTCGAGACTAACGGCCCGAAGGCACGTATAGTCGCGCTCTTCGCAGCGCGCGCACCTCGCCTCGGCCTTGGTCGCGAGCTGCCACTCGCGAGGTCCCCCGTCGGCGAGCTTGTACCCGTATAGGGACAAGTCGGTGGGTGGTAGAGAATAACATCGCTTTATACTCAGTCAGCGAACAGCAAAACAACTCAGCGTACTCACCTTTTTCCATCGGCCCTTCCTGCCACGGCTGCCGCATGTCGATGGCCCCCGTCTCATCAATTGGCAATGTGCCAACCTCGGGTCGATCCTCGGGCATAACCTCGCCCGAGGCTCCGTTCTCCTCAGACAACAAAGTCTGGTCGAACGCGTTGTTCACGCTGTTCTCGTCGACGGCTGAGTGAAGAGGGCTTGAGGGCGCACCATATTAGTTGGCAATGGGGTTCGCTGCCTCCTACCCACCCTTTTATCCAACCTCGGCTACGATTTAAGCTTCGCCTTTCCGGCTACTTAACATCGGACCGAGATCTAGATTCAGGATAGGCGAACCTTGTTCACATTACGGCCTCGAGGGTCTCGGCCATAAGGGGGGAATACTGTAAGGACCCGGCCTTTGGCCGGCTACTTACCGGTAGAACCTTCTTCCGAGCCCGAGCCTTGTGATATTCATGCCCGAGTACATATGATACTTATCCGTGCCCGAGCCCGTCCCGAGCTTGAACTCATATCCGACCTTGATCCCATGCCCGTATCCCCTTAGTTACTGATTCCGCTCCATCACGCATCATTCGTATATTACCTCGCCCTGACCTCGGTCTCCTGACCTCGCCCTGACCTCCACTAATCTGTTCGCCCCTGACTTGCACCTCGTCCGTATATAACCCCCTTGTATGCATTCCTACTCCTCAGTCTGAAAATCAACTATCGTTCCCTTCGATCCCTAGCTAGTTTCTACGCCTCGCCTCTTAAGCCAGAACCTCGCCTCTTATTCGTTTACCTCCAAGTTGGGACTCGTGCGTAGGGTCGGCGCAGCACATAAGCTGAAGCCAAGTCCCTCTCCGACTTCCCCATCCAAACCTCGCCCTGTAACCTCGGACCTTGACTCGGGTTTCGTCCCGACCTCGGTCAACCTTACGACGATCGTATCGTAACACGACCCCTTGTTCTTTGCTATTGTTCTACCTTACCCTGAACCCCCCTTGTAGTCCCATTGTTCCCAATTAGTTAGTTCCCACACATTGTACTCGACTTCCGCTTCCTCCGGAATATTGCTTAGTACAACACCATTACTTGTTGCTCTGCGCTTTGTATAAAAACCCCCTCATGTATGTCTGTTATTCTGCAATCAGATAATCACCTTCGATACTTGATTTCCTTCGCTCCATCTCCTGTTCTTAGCACAGCGAGTCTAGCAAGATCTCAGTCTCTCCGTTTTCCGCTTTCCACCTCAGTTCCGCCTCAAGTTCCGACCAAACCTTTGGCTCAGTACTTTCCAATTCCAACCCATTTCCGAAATACCTAGGACGATAGTTCATCGGGGGCGCAACCTATAAGTTGAAGCCGCTGTCCTTTCCAGTTCGACTTAGTGGAAATTCTCGATACGTAACACCACCTTTCGCCCCGCAGTCCTTCACGTAATGACCCTTCTTGCCACATTTCGGCACTTGCCCTTCATTGCTCCTGAGTCATCTTTCCTGGGCCTGTGACGTTGTTGCACCTTAAGCACCGTCTGCCATGCCGATCAGCTTTCTGTGCTCAATCCTCATCGAGGACCCGAGCTATTAATATATCAGCCGTCATTCCGGGCTCCACTGGCATTTACTGCCGTAATAAACGCCGACCAAGACTCTGGTAATGACGTCAGCAACGTGTTCGAGAACTCAGTGTCACTGATGTAATGTCCCCGCGCATTCAATTCCTGTTGATGCCACAGAGCTTGCATACATGCTCCTCCATGTTCGCGCTGTCCTCGGCAAGCATCTGGAAGAAATATCTTTGGAGATTTACAATCCCCACAGCTCCCTTAGATTCGAATATTGCTTGTAAACTAGTCCATACAGCAAATGCAGACATCTGTCTGATTGATGTAAACTAGTTGTTCATCGACGACTCTGAGGCAAATCTCTTTTCTAGCCTTTTGTCCTTCCTTCTCCAATCATTGATTTCCTGCTGCTCGGTCACAGTGATGTTGCCAGCATCTTCTGGTCTCGGTTCCGTCTCCCTGCCAATAGCCACGTCCCACAGATCTAAATCATCGAGTATCCACTCGAGCGCTGGTGCCACGCCACGTAATTATCCCCGTTCAAGGGATCGATCTTGTACGTGTTATTGCTACTCGACATTGTTGATCGGTATGAGTTGGTGGAGTATAGAGTGTTAGTTGGAATAAGGGTCTGTAGTGATTTAGTTATGTCCGGGGCCCATAACCTGTGGAACGAAGGAGTAATAATAAA